>JAMRYI010000892.1:0-62960 GCA_029231635.1 Ditylenchus weischeri
AAAAGTCGGTCATATCCCATTTGCCGCTCATTCTTTTGCCTAGATCTCTCTTTAAAACTATATAAATCTATGGAAAACCAAAAATGTTTATACAAAAATCAAACATACTCCATGCTCCGATAGTTTGTCTTCTAGAAATTTGTCAAGCTTCAGAAAATCTCTTCTAGACGCCAGACAAGCAAGATCAATTACAAACGGAAACTGCTGCAAGTTGAACAGTTCTGCTAGGCCCTAAATAGAATATATGAACAAAACCACTCCAAGTATATGACTTGCATTTGGTTTTAGCTCGTGGGCAATTCTAATATCCTCGTCAAACGACTCTGGTCCTCCACATTTTGCACATAGTAGGTGGCCATTGCGTTCAGGATAATCTGGCGGAGTGTTTGTCTGTTATTATCGTAGTTCCAAGCAAAGCCCAGGACTGCAATTGAATTGGCGTGTCCACCCAACAAGTGACCAACAAGTTGTTTGAGAATGTGTACTCTCAATTGGCTCATGGCGAGCTAAAATTAGTATTTTGTAAGTTAAATTTGCTGCTGAAAACAGGGATGGAAATCGTACTTTTTAAAAATATTTCTACTTTTTTTCGCCTCTTGTACTTTTCTATACTTTTTTTTTAAATTTGCGCCAAAAAAAATAAAATTTTCGCCTGCGGCGCAGTTTTCGTTATATTTTTAGTTATTTCTTTATTTTATATTTCGTTGTTCCAGTTTTTTCTTCCGTTTATTGTTTAAGTTGAAATATTTTCAGTCCTAATCTTAACCAAATGTCGAAAATAGGAACGAAATTGTAGTTGTTTTACTTTGTTCTTATTCGGAATTGTGGATAAAGTTCATTATAGGAACTATACCCACAAAAGTAGTTTTATACACTTTTTGTGTGTTTTGGGGTTTATAATTACTAATTCGGTTTAAAAATGTGGAAAAAATGTTTTCAGGTGATGTGAGGCAGTTTAAAAAATTTTGTATCTTTTTTGCTTTTTTTAATTTTTGCAAGGTAATTTAACTCAAACGGGTACGTGGATATCCTTAAAAAAACAATGAAGACAGAATGTGGACATAGTTTGCATAACTGGGACCTACCGCATCAAGAATCTGTGATATGCACACAAGGTGACACAAAAACAGTCACGTTTGAAAAAATCAAACCTAATTCTTCGAATTTTCATTTATTTTGGAATATGTCTATTTGATGCTTCTTTCAAATAGTGTCCATAAATCACGAATCAAAAAGCTCCCGGTTTTTCTGAAGAAATCGATGGTCAAGGAATTACCTTGACAAATTAAAAAAAAGTGTGACTGTTTTTGGTGTCACCCTGTACATATTTCATAGTCAATTTTGCAAAAAGGCTTTTTTTAAATTGTCTTCTTCCACCCAAAAAGATGTTCAATACACATTTCAGGGCTTACAGTAGACAAGAAGAGGTTAAAATTGCTTTTATGAGGAGCTGGTTGCTAATATGTTTTCATGCGAAATAACGAGTTTTGGAAAAAGTACTTTATTCTGCCTCAAAATCTTTTTTTTTTGGAAAATGTACTTTTTTGTGAATTTTCATTCCATTTTAAAATAGCTAAAATATGGAGAAAATTTGGACAGAGAGCAGAGCACAACTTTGCATTTTATAAAGTTGTCTTCGATTTTTTGTGCTAAACACGTAAATTCCATACTTTTGTTCAACTTTTGCAAAATTCAAACAATATTTCTTATTATTCTCAAAATTTGCTCAATTAACTTATTTTTGACATCGAAAAATAGGCTTTGGGCAGGGGCGTAGCCAGGAAGGGGGAGCGGAGGACGCCTTAGCACCACCCGTCAAATTTTTTTGAAAAACATTCTTAATTAAAAACTATAAAACTCGAAAACGGTGTAGTTTAAATGACCTCTGCGGGGGGGGGCTGGTCTGGCTTTAGCGACCTACCACCCCCTGTCAGATTTTTCTGGCTACGCCTCTAAATTTGGGTATTACGCTAACTCTTATACTTTAATTCGGCACAACTTAAAAAATTTAGAAAAAAAGAATATTTTCAAAAAAAGGCCGGCAAGTACGCGAGGTCTTGAAAATCGTGCGAGCGGGATTGCGGCCGATTTTTTTTGCAAATTTGTGGGATCCACGCGAGCGTCCAGCACGATTTATCTACAAAAAGTGACCCACAGATATTTGTACAATGCCAAGGAAAAGAAGGTCCGGACATGTGGCCATTGGCCCAGGTGTTTTAAGCAGGTTGTAGACGGTTGTGGCTAGACTGGACACTTCACTCAGTCGAAACAAAACTTCCACCAAATCGAGGCATTTCCACTGGGCACAGCTTCTGGTCCCTTCATCCGGCATCACTTTCAGACAGCCACAGTTGACTGGGCGGTGCTGTTGGTCGAGCATATAGAAGATATCCGGATTCTGTACTATTTGAATCAGCCAGGACAACTGAAACAATCGGTCATAAAGCAAGCTAAACTGGTTAGATAATAGTAGTAGGAGTACCTGACCAGCCTTGTTGCCATTCCAGAGCCTGTAGATGTGGTTGATTGGAAACGAGTGGTTCTCCACACCCTCCACAATAATTTGAGTCAACAGCTGTAGAGCCTGCTTGGATGGAACACTGAAGTAGGGGTGATCTAGATGAACCACCACGTCACTCCAACTCAAGGAGGGTGCCTTCAATTTAAAAATAAATTAATCACTGGCTAATACTATAAGTTTAGAATCCCACCAAATTGTGGATAGCAGCCACAAACACAGACCCGTTCCAAGGCAACGGAGGGGAATTCACAGAGGGCATGGTGCCAGTGGAGGCAATGGAGTCCCAGCCACCTGGTGCAGCAGCTCCAGAATCCCCCCTGTTCGGAGTGGTTATCATTACTGATATGAGTCTGGCCACCAACTGCTCGTCCAACTGACCATCGCCCACTATAGACTGCAAATTTTGCTGGCAGCTATCAATGCTCGAAGTGAACGAAGGTCCAAGTTCCTAGATAGATGAATTTAACATCACAGCCATAGGTCAAGGTAAAAAACTAAATCAACCTGGATTTGCCTGGCTATTTCGTTAATATTTTCCCTTGCCAGGGTGTCCATAACGAATTCAAAGTCGCTTTCCTCCAAATCCACCTGGTGCTGGAAGTTTAGACGCTGCAGCTGATGGTTGTCACAAGTGACTGGAGCTGTTTTTGTTGAATTGTTGTCACTTAGCCGGATATCGGAAACGCACGCGCGGCATAAGTCACTAATAGATGCGATGTTTTCTGAAACGCAAATATTTTTTAATTTTGGTTAAAACATCGATTTCAACACAATTAAATATGGATGAAAAAAGTGGTGCTGTGCGCAAGACCAACTAAAGCTGACAACAAAGCCGGCAAGATACAATTTCATTATTGCGTCACTTTTGGGAATTTTTGAAAAACGGCGGGAAAATGAACAAGAAATTTTGGAAATGCGCGAAAATTCTAAATATGCACAGATTTTCAGTTCAGTACTTAAAGATTACTCATAAAAATTTCATTATTTCCTGATGTCAGAGAAAAAACAGATTTAAATATGACATACTTTTATCCAGGCCTATGCTGTCTCTTTCCATTTCCACAATTTGAGTAATTTGGATTAAAACTGGAACTGTTTGATGGCACAGAAGAATAATACTTTTAGTTTGCCTAGAGTGATTACGTGTCAGAAATATCAGATTTTGAAAAAAAACACTTTCAACAGTTAATATCAGTGAACAGCTGCTAGGAAATAATTAAAATCTATAACTGTCTAAGTTACATTGTAAGTCAGCAAAAGTATTAAAATCTTTAAATTATTGGGTAGTTCCTTTTTGTATGAAAGCTAAATTACACAAAGATAACACTTATTGACCAAAATTTTAATGTAAATCACTAAACTAGCAAAATCACAGCAACTAAATATTATTTCGAAACGTTACGCCATAGTTTTAACAATAAAATATATTCAATTTTAAAAGAAAGATCTCCAAGAGAAGCATATTAGGAGAACTAGGGTAACACTTCAAACTAGTACCAAAAATACTGATTTCTAGTAGCAAATTTCGACTTGTATAGAAAACTTAATAAAGATTTTTTGTTGATACGTCAAAATATAGCCTTGAATCTCAGCTTTATAACAAGGCCTCAAGTTCCTGTAAAAAATTTTAAACGTCTGAAGATTTCAGTGTTTGGATGAAAAAACTTTCTAGACCAAGTTCCTTTATTCAAACCCCTAAATCTCTAAAGGCTCGTTCACGGATATCGACTCAGACTCAGACTGACAGTAAGAATTTAAGTGAAACAAAGGGGATTCACGGACTGTGACTTAGACGAAGACTCAGACTGACAGTAAGAATTTAAGTGAAACAAAGGGGATTCACGGACTGTGACTTAGACGAAGACTCAGACTGACAGTAAGAATTTAAGTGAAACAAAGGGGATTCACGGACTGTGACTTAGACGAAGACTCAGACTGACAGTAAGAATTTAAGTGAAACAAAGGGGATTCACGGACTGTGACTTAGACGAAGACTCAGACTGACAGTAAGAATTTAAGTGAAACAAAGGGGATTCACGGACTGTGACTTAGACTCAGACTCAGACTTGACTCAAAGTGGTGCCTCTGCTCAACTTCAGCCGCCTGCTCTCAACAGCTTTAAGATCTCCTCAGCTTTCAACAGCCTTTGGTGGTTCAGAATCAAATGCCGCTGCCTCTCTATCAGTCTCCTCCGCGTTCTCCTGTGGCTCCAGTGCCGTTCTTCTCGTCCTCGCCAGCCAAGACAGGTGCTAGACATCCAGCCAAGTGGAAAGAAATATCCAATGAAGCGGCTCTAGAAGAATGTTGCACTCTAAGAAGTCTATCTATTGTACAAGCTCTCCGTCTCCACTTGTTGTAAGTCTTCTCTCTTGCTGGATCATCTAATTTCTCGACTCTAAAATGATTTAAAACGCTATATCAACTTTTCCCAAGCAACTCCTCTAAGGTCTGGCTCGCCTGTAAGTAGTCTACTTTCTAGTTGCTTGGAGGGTGTCCCACTCCTAAGGTCTGGTTCGCCTGTAAGTAGTCTAGTTTCGGGGCACCTATATATTTAATGTTTAATGTTTAATTGTTTATTTATATCCTGGGGATCTCAGTTAAGGAGGGAGATGTTGTGTGGAAAGCTCATTCGTAACTATTATTGTCTTGACACGACATCGAGTCTTCTGTTGACTCGTGTCACTCTGTTATCTATTATAATCATTCCTTCCGCTGTTATAAATCTTGTTGGTTCGCTCTGCTCTCTCTCTATCTCTCTGCAATCAAAGAACACAACAGTAAGGTCGTAAAACGGTTCCATAAGCTCGGCGTAATGAGGTATAAACCTGCGAAAGTCCCAAAGTCCCACTTTTGTGGAGGGGAGTTAATAAAGGAAATACGGTAAGTCACTTCGTACTCTTACTCATACCCTTGAAATTTCCGTACTTCGTAGTTGTATTATTTGTAATTTTATGAATTTTGGATAAAAAATATTAGTTATCAGGTACTTATTTCTCACACATATTTCTCATTCATTAATGTATTTATCCAAGAGAACTTGCAGCGGACTTTAAAAAGAAAGACAATTTGTAGTCTATCAATTTTACTTTTTTATTTGAATTCTTAAACCAAAAGTCTGTATTCTGTGTTCGAGGATTGAATTTTTCAGACCTCATTTTTACTATTTTTTATTAAATATACCTTAAAATATACTTTTTATATAATAAAATATTATAAAATAAAAATTATAAAATATACAATTTTTTTATTCATTTCGGAATAAAGATTCTCTCATAAAACGAAATTTTACTCAATACAAAATTGTAGGTTAATTTATAAATACTAGTATTTTAACGCTGTTAGTACTCGTATCTCGTATTTCGTACTCATAGTTCGAGTACGAGTACGAAGTACGAGTACGAGGTCCAAACACTGGACAGATCACATCCCTCAGTTTAAACCATTATTCGCAAAAATAGCAAATTTGCTGAAATGCAGCAGAAATATTTGGCATTGTGTATTGACTAAAAACAGCAAAACTGCAGCAAATTTTTTGCTGCATTTCTTTGTTCCCTACATACCGTATTTCTTCTAATTGCCGCACATGTGCGCTTATTTTTCAATCACCCGAAAATCGGAAATTTTCAAATTCGATCTAGAGATTTTCGGGTGCTTAACCAAGATCTGAAAAGTGGAATCGGTAGAGCTCGTGGGAGTTAAGAAAATGCATCAAACAGCTTAGCAAAATATTTACTCTGCTCCGAGATATAAGTATTTAAAGTTAGGGGTGTGCGGTAATTAGAGACTGTGCGGCAATTAGAAGAAATACGGTATCACTTGTCTTTCATTATTTGTACTAAATTTTTCATGCTTTTTTCGATCTGAAGTCAGAAAATGTATGAACGACTCGTATAATAGCAACATCTCGGCTACATGAAGACCGTCAAAGTCATTCTTAAAAAGAGAGGGACTTTCATTTACGCATCATCTAAGTCCAAGCTTCGGATTAAAAAATTCCAAAAATCAGACAAAAATTAAAAAAATCAGATTCAGGGTACAAAAATCAACCTTCTTCTAAAAGGCTGTAAGTGAAATGCGCCGCCAAAATGTTCTTTTACACCGCCAAATTAATTTTTTACACCGCCAAATTTAAATTTTGAGCAAAATATTCTTTTACACCGCCAAATTATTCGTTTATACCGCCAAATTTTGATTTTCTCCCGCCAAATTATTCGTTTATACCGCCAAATTTTGATTTTCTCCCGCCAAATTATTCTTATTCCGCTTAATGACGATTGTTATTCTGTTTTCTTTGTCTGCTAATGTCGTTGCCGAATCTGATAATTGTCTCTATCGTTGATCTTCGTTCGTTTTAGATGTCGAAGCGCATCTCGAGGGATGCGCTACGCTCACGTCACGATGGATTTAAACAAGGAGCTGCCAAAAGCCAGCGTCTTCCATGCCGCGACGGATGAGATCAAGGACGACGTATCAATTTTAGCTATGGCCACATCAGGACATGAATTCGCTGGAGGTAATACCTGCTTATGCTTTGCAAAACGAGTCTTTGACTGGAAAGTTTAGCCTCTCGGACACTGCGTGAACATTGGGGGGAGAAATGGATAGGAGAGCCGCGACTCATAAATGCCTTGCGGATGCCGATTTGGAGGAGATGTGGTCCGAGCTGAGGGGAAAAGACGCAGAGGCGAATCCGAGATGGAGGTTCAATAGCTGGCACAGGTATAAGAGAAAGAAACAGTTACGTTAATGTTACCTCATGTGATCTTCAGATACAAAGAGCTGCGGGGATCGTTCTATGAGTTGAAGAAATCACACGTGCATCCTGGGTATCTCTGCTGCACTTGCCCGGTTGGTATCAAAGACGAATTGTGCAAGCATGCTCTACTGCTGATGGAGACGGAGGAGATGATCAGTCCGCTGCCGAGACCGCTGGAGCCACGAAAGAAGAGAGGCCGAAAGAAGAAAGTTGGAAGAGCCTGGGAAAGAGTTTAATTTTGTTCGTTGGTGTTATGTGTTGGTGTCTGTTTTGTTGTTCGTTTCGTGAATAAAATTGGTATTGCAAGGTATTAGGATGAGGATGAGGTATAACAATCGTTTTAATTAAAAAATTTAATTCAAAATTTAAATTTGGCGGGAGAAAATCAAAATTTGGCGGTATCAACGAATAATTTGGCGGTGTAAAAGAATATTTTGGGGGTGTAAAACAATTTGAAAGAGCCAACTTGCTCCTCATTGCAAGGGAGGGGGGAAGGGTATATATGCACTTTCATGGGTATATGCCCTTCCCCCCTTCCTTTCAATGAGGAGCAAGTTGGGTCTTTTGCCGTGAAGCGGCCAAACATACCTAGAATCTGGGGTACCTGGTTTACCCTAATTTCAAAATTTTTTCATGCAAATGTGTTTCCCAATCAACTTTGAGAAGTCGATTTATCAATATCTAAATTTATGCTTCGAGTGATTTTATAAAGGATGGCATTTAACTATACTTCAAAATACAGAATTATGCTGCCAAATTCTTTATTTCTGCTGCCAAAACAAATCTGATCTTCGCCGCCAAATATACGATGTATGCTGTCAGAAATCTGAATTCGAAATCTGACGTCTTAATCTTAGTTTTGCACCGACATCTTAATTCTGCAACCAAAATTCAAATCGGCAGCAATTAATTTGATAGCAGAATTAGGATTTTGGCAGCAGAGTTCAAATTTTTGGTAGCAAAATTTAGATATTTGGCAGCAAACTTGTTTTAGCACCATAATTCAGTAGTTTGGCAGCATAATAAAATATTGACCTTTAAAAAACAAAAGTGGTGGCGGGAATTTAATTTAAAAAAATAGTATTATTTTGGCTTTTGCTTGTCTTTTTTAAAAATCAAACCACCTTAGTGAAAATCAACCCTTTTCTGATTAATCAACCTTTTCATAAAGCATCAGATTTGACCTCCCAAAATTAACCTTCTTATGATTACCGTATAACCACTAACTGACGGCTGACCAAAAAGTTCTGTGCGGCTTTTCAAAGCCTTATCTTTAATCATTTTTATATTTAAAAAACGTTAATACAATGTTGTAGCACTGTTCTTCCTCTTTCAAATGACATATCACAGGTTTATTTCACTCAACAAAGTGACTACCATTTGCATCAATGCATAAACGGAGACGTTTCGCAAAGTTGTCAATAGCCTTCTGGATCATCTCCTGCGGATTGCATCCCATTCTTTCAGCACGGAAGCCTTCAGGGCAGCGATTGTCTTGAGGGGCTTAGAGAAGGCCTTTGATTGGAGTTAGGGCCAGACGAAATATTCCATCACCGTCGGATCAGGTGGGTTGGACGGCCAGTCACCTTTGATAGCGGCGTTCTCGCTTCAGTGAGAGTCAACCTTAATGAAGTCGTGGAAGTGCTCTTCAATCCAGTTCTGAGTTTCCACAACTTTATGCGAAGGTGCTTTATCTTGTTGGAAGGTTTACTCACCGTTCATATTCTCTTCAGCCCACGGGAGAACCTTGCCTTCAAGCAACTGGCGGTATTCTGGGCCGTCCACCTTCACTCCATTCGGCACAAAGATGAGTGGACTCTTGGCATCGTAGGAAACCCCTGCCCAGACCATCACTTGCTGCGGCTTCTGAGTTCTCTCAACGAATTTGAGCTCAAAGGGTAATGGATTGGCACTCCATATTCTAAAAAAAGGAATAATTTTACGAAGAATGGGATGCTATTCCGCAGGAGATGATCCAGAAGGCTACTGTCAACTTTCCGAAACGTCTCCGTTTATGTATTGATGCAAATAGTGGTCACTTTGTTCAGTGAAATCAACGATGGGGCGTTTTTTTGACTAACCCTGTATACCACAAAGATATAAGCACCTTTGCTTACAACATGGGTGTGCTCTACCAGAATATACACACGTTCCAGTCCGTACTGAGAGTGTTAAGATTATGCGAAGTAGTTAATTTACCACTTTTTGAACAATATGCCATAAAAGAATTTACAAAATTTTAAATTTGAATTGTTCTAATAAATCCTTTAATTTTTTGTGTCCTGTTTTTGTGTTCACTGCATTTCCCTGCATTGTTCAAACAATTAACTGGAGTACGAGCGTTCAGCTAAGGAGCAATTATTTCTTGTACTTTTTGTTTGATAAAATAACCTAAGTTGCCATTTAATGAGTTAGCATTACTTGTTTGATTTTACTGCAATGGCTACCACGACGAAATATGAATCTGTAGCTAGAAAGGGTGGGATTATTTACGACGCCGATGCAGGCCTGTTAAATGTTTGTTATTTTACAATTTTCTTCTTGTCCTTAATTGTTTAAAATAGGAAATCGACAAGCTCTCACCCCAAAAACAGCTGAAGCGCAAAGGGCAGTTTAATCCAAAGAAGTGGGCTTCCAATTCTGAAGTTTGTTCGAGCTGTGAGGTTACTATTTTTACGCATTTTGAGTGTTTTGTTACTATCTTCAAGTATGCCGCGAACTACCGTATATCTTGTAACATTTCGCCCCTTCAAAAAACGGTTCGTAATATTTTGTTTTTGAACCATAATTTTTCATTATTTCTAACCTTGTAGCCACTTAAAACATACCTTAGACCGGACTACGGCAGAATATACGGCAGTTAGTGGCGTAGTTGAAAAATGAAAAACACCAATATACGCTAAGAGTTGCTTAAGGAAGGTGGAGAGCTACTTTGTTGTGATAGATGTCCTTCGTCCTTCCATCTTATGTGTCACAATCCGCCAATTTTGCACGTTCCGAAGGGAAAGTGGATATGCAGTCGGTGTCGAGCTGAGACATTGGTTGATCCAAAGGCTCCTAAATACGTCAAAAAACTATATAACTCGGTGATTATTCTTCCTTCTTTGTAAGACTTTCACTCTATTTTACAGGAACAAGAACGTGATCAAGCTGCCGTATCTGCTGTTCTGGAAAGCATCGAACAAACCTCATCTAGCCTTTCTTCCGCTGCCATTCTTACATCTCCCTCTACCGCACCCAAACCACTATCAACTTCAACAGAAGACGTTGAAATACTACGAAATTTTGCTACCTCTGTCATTGCCATCAACGCCAAGCAATTTTCACTGCCATTGGAAGTGAATACAGCGCAGGAATGTGATTTACCATTTGATGAAATCTCGAAGAGGAAATTAGCACAAAATGGCATTTGTTACTACTGCAACAGGTTAGTGCTTCACTGTCTTCTGTGTGTTGCTATGCCACCATGAACATTTCAGTAGTGCCAACATGATGATGTTAAAATGCGACTTTTGCCGTCTATCTTTCCACTTTGATTGCTGTAATCCACCTCTGACTGCAATGCCCAAGGAGCGATGGATGTGTCCTTTGCATGTGGAGCCTTTTCTGGTATTATTTTTTAACACGAGAAAGGCCAAGTGTAAGAATTGTCTACTTGGGGTTTTCATACTTGCTGAGCAAAGTTCTCGCAAAATCGGACCTACATACATAAGTGTAATACCCTCAAAAAGCCCAATTTTCACAACGACTCTTTGTAAAATGGATGGTTTTTTCTTTAGGCTGTATCGCGAGACAAGGCAACTTTGTCTCGCAAGACATCTAATATGTCTCGCGAGACTCTCGTGTAATTTTTTCTCGTGTCTCGTAGGGGTCTGTCAAGGGCTTTAAAGCCTCTCCTAAAGACTGCAGTAAGAAAGGCACCCTAACGCCTATAAAAATTTTAAAGGGAGCTTTCATATACGCATCGCCGGCCCCTTCCTAAGTCGATTGTTATAATCCCGCTAGGTGCACATTTTATTTATTTTTTCATTAAGTTCACTCACTTCTAGTGCAAAAAACTATTGAGGAATCGATTGGAATTAATTCCAGCACTGCTTTGCTATTAGAAAATGCCCTAATTATGGGATTTCATGCAAATGACCATCAAAATGAAAGGAAACCAGCCAAAATGAGGGGCCAAAATGATGGGCGGTGGTAAATTCATCCTCCGGTAAATTCATCCTCTAATTTTGTCTTGACAGGAATAATATTAATTTTCATAATTTTTGAAATGCTTCCTAGGACTATGACCCTCTAGATCATCTTTACACTAAAATAGCACGCTATTTGTGTCTTGTGCTTAGGCGAAGAGTAGGCCAGCGTAAGTTAGGACGGACTCAAAGATATCTTTTTTCGCCCTTTTCCCCTTCTCTTACTTCCTCCTTTCAATTTCTAAATTCTCAAATTCGTGCATTTTCGCGGGAATTTAAACTTTCAGTCTGAACAAACCAAACCAAGTGGTCTTCCACTTGGTGCAAAGTTTTTTTACGTTTTTCGTGTTCCAAAACCTGTTTTCTGGACTAACTCTGGCATGCTGAAGGTGGTTTGATAGTGGTAAAATGCCGTTTTGTAAGGTATTTTTTGAGTTTTGGTAAAATCAATTATTTCCCGATACTCAAAAAATGCCCTACAAAACTGCATTTTACCACTATCAAACCATCTTTAGCATGCCCGGATTAGTCTAGAAAACAGGTCGATAGCTCAAATTAAAGCCCAGAATCTTGGCTACATTTTAATACATGAAACGTGTGACTTGTAAAAAAAAGTCAGACAATTTCAATGAAACCAGTCAAAGAAGAACCCCCAAAACGATCGATTTTCGGAACTTTGGCCTATTTTAGCCTGGATACAGGCTTCAATAGGTGTGAAAGCCTGCGCTGATGATCTTGTTGCATAGCCACGAGTGAGGATCATTTTGACACTAAAATTGTAAAAAAAGGAGAAAATAATAACGGGGTGCTCCCAATGTCAGTCGAACCTGTGACTTAGGCGATGCGTATATGAAAGTCCCCCTTTAAAGGGGCATGCCCACGCTAATAAGAGGTGGTGCCCGGGAATTCAAAAATTTTTCCTAATTACTGGACTTCTGTCAAGGCCTAGAATTTAATTTTAGGTATGGTTTTGTTAGAAACCAAGTTGAAAAATCCGTACAGAAGTTCAATAACTAGGAAAAATTTTTGAATTCCCGGGCACCACCTCTTATTAGCGTGGGCATGCCCCTTTAAGATTTTAAAATTGAATACGACTTGGTCACTTTTTGCCAAAAAAGCCATTTATTTTTATTTAATTTTTTGAAAAGGACAGTTGGCTAAAAAGGACATTTGGACCATTTGAGGAAAAAGAGTCATTTCATCCGGCACACTTACAGAATACCCCACCCACTCGATCAAAAGCTGATTATTTTTTGCTCATTTAAATGCAAAAAGACATAGGGCTCTCGCATAAAGCAAAAATTTTTTGTTAACAAAATACAAACCGAAAAAAAACACGATATCACCCCGAAAAGTGACAAAAACCAAAAAGATAAGTATTTTCACATTTTTGGAGAATACGGTGTATAATAATTAAGGATCAACACTTCATAAACACACTCAGTCTGACAGAGCGCTACAAAATCTGGAATAAACATGCGAGGCAGCCGGATGTCGACACATTTTCTATTGCTTTGGATTTTTGCCGCAAAGGTCGCAAACAAGAATTACCAGAAAGTGGACAAGATAGAAAGCAAAGTAATAATTGCATCAACCAAAAACAAACTGAATTGCAATCAGAAAAGATCCAACCTCAACCTTCAAAGATCATAACATTTGATGTGGGCGAAAGAGTCCGAAAGGCATATGAATTGGGCGCTCAGTGCCTGTTTACGACAACTGCTAAATCAGAAGCAGATGAAAGCTGGCAGGAAGCCAGTGATTCTATGGACTTTATTGCTGCTATGTGGAAAATGCGTCGGAGGATAAAATCTAGTGAAAACCCTTTGTTAAGCCCAGGTAAAATTTTGAACCCTCTGTAATGAAGCGGCTGCTATAGGGGTAGGGAGTCGGATGTGGGAATACGGATTTTACAGGGTGGCAACTATTTTACCCACATTTGTTTTGCATGCAACATTTTAAATTCGTGCACAAATTTCGCCGTTGACCATACATTCGAAAGCTCAGAGTCTGGGATTTTGTTAAAAAAAGAACGGGTCATTTCCACGATTTTTCACTAAGTTATGGCTATTTTAACAATGAAGAGAAAATTCAATAATTTATTCAACAAATATTTGTAACAACAACAAGGATGGCAGTCTATCTCGTTTCCACACTCCTCATATTTCTTTCAATGCATAGCTGGAGTCGGCGGCTGAAATCTTCTGTGGCTCTGTCGATCATTTCCAGCGGAAGCTGCATTATTTGTTCGACGATCCGTTCAAAAGATTAGCTTGAGGTTGATCCGTGTAGACCTTACTCTTAACATAACCCCAACAGAAAAAGTCTATCCAGGTTAAGTGCGGAGACCGAGCAAACCTGCGTGAACGGATCGTCGAAGAAATGGTGCAGCTTCCGCTGGAAATGAGCAACAGAGCCACAGAAGATTTCAGCCGCCGACTCCAGCTATGCATTGAAAGAAATGGAAGGAGTGTGGAAACGAGATAGACTGCCATCCTTGTTGTTGTTACAAATATTTGTTGAATAAATTATTGAATTTTCTCTTCATTGTTAAAATAGCCATAACTTAGTGAAAAATCGAGGAAATGACCTGTTCTTTTTTTAAACAAAATCCCAGACTCTGAGCTTTCGAATGTATGGTCAACGGCGAAATTTGTGCACGAATTTAAAAAGTTACATGCAAAACAAATGTGGGTAAAATAGTTGCCGCACCCTGTACTTTTCATTTTTGATATCTAACTATTGGAAAGTACTTTTCTTTCGAGAAGAAATACTTCGAGAATAAATAAACATTTTGCAGAATGAATTTTTTTGTAAAATTGCAAACGTATGCAACTTAAAAGAGTTCTGCATCCGATTTTTGACTTTTATTGGAGCCATCCTATAACAATTTATAAAAGTTGCTATTTTATTATGTAATCTCAAAAGTACACTTTTTGTTCTGAATTTGGGTGTTCTTGACTCTGAGTATTTTCACAATATCTTTTATAAATTTTCAAAGCAAAAACACTTATTTACAAAATTGTGAAGGAGAAGATTGCGGAAATTCAAATTGCGGCACTTTCTGTTGACATCATTTATTGTCGTAATCTAAAAGTGTCATCTTCAATCTTCTCTGCCTTACAAAATTATACAAAATGAGTGATTATGCTTTATAAAGTAGTAAAAAAAGCAGTAGAAAAAGGCAACGCCGAAAGTACTTGACTCTAAGTCTTATTGTTCTTATTTAAAAAAATTTTCGCATAAAATTTTTACTACAGTCAAACCTCTATATAACGGCACTCTATATAGCGACACCCTCTATATAACGGCACCCTGAGAACGGTTTGGTTGGTTTTGCCTTAACTAAGGCAAACCATATCCTCTGTATAATGGCATCTCTGTAAAACAACACCTCCATGTAATGGCACTTTGAAAGTTACACTTCGTATAAAGTGCACCTCTATATAACGACATGCAAACAGATTTCTAAAAAAATTAAAAGTATTACAGGGTGGCGCAAGTATTTTTGGCTTTTTTAAGTGGCTGTATTTTTCAAATTTCATGAACACATCAACCAGATCTTTTTTTTATCGGATAGAGGAAGACGGAAATTTTGTTTAATACCAAACTTTATAACAAAATCTAAACATTTGCAAATTTTTCTTCAACACTTCTACCGCCAACTGCGATACAACGGTTCAATCGAAGAGGATATGCTGCGATGCAATTATTGATCATTTCTTGAGGCGATTCTTCAAAGGCAGTCTCAATTCTTCCAATAAGCTCACCCACGTCTTCGATCGGCTCTCGTAGACTCTGCTTTTGATCCAGCTCCACAAGAAAAATCACACGGCGTCAGATCTGGTGAGTAAGTCGGCCATGGCAAATTTGGAGAACCTCTGCCCATCCGTCGTTCAGGAAACACTTCAGATAGGTACGCACGAACACGAAGAGCCCAGTGTGGAGGTGCACCGTCCTTAGAAAAATTATCAGCAAATTACTGGACACTAATCACTACCTGCATAAAGATCAGCTCATTGAAATTCGGCCAGTCTTGCAAATCAGGAACCACTTGTTGTTGAAGAAGATTCAGGTAGTTGGCACTATTGATGTTTTCTTGGAAAAAGCATGGTCCAACGATTCCTTGGCGGCCAATCAGAACAAAGACAGTAACACGTGGCGAGTGGAGCGGAACTTGTTCAAACCAATGCGGATTGTTGTCATCCCAGTAGCGAAAGTTGTGCCTGTTGACGCCTCCATTCAATTGAAAGTGTGCTTCATCACAAAAAAACAAGATTGTAAAAAAAATTTGAAATTTGATAGACTAACATCACAAGTTTGGTATTAAACAAAATCTCCCGTCTTCCTCTATCCGATAAAAAAAAGATCTGGTTGATGTGTTCATGAAATTTGAAAAATACAGCCACTTAAAAAAGCCAAAAATACTTGCGCCACCCTGTAGTATAATAGCCTCTATATAATGGCACCTTTATTTAACGACATCTCTATATAACGGCACCTTGGGGTGGTTCCCAGGAGGTGCTGTTATATAGAGGTTTGACTGTATGCGAAAAATAATGTCGGATCAGGCAAGTGACCTGAAAAATTTACAAACATGGTGATTTTATTGGCCATTTACATTATCTAAACTTTTTTAGATATCTCTAAACCGGAAAATCTAGAAGCCATTAAAAATGGAAAAGCGAAAGGATCTTTAATGGTTGATACAGACGAAAAACCTGTGACCAAAACTGAGTTGAAAGAAGAAGTAAAGCCTGAAACATCTATCGGGTAATCCAAATTCATTTAAACACAGATTATCCACACCATTGTTTTAGCGAAGCAAGTTCTTCTAAAACGAATGATTTAGTAATGCAACTCCACAAATCCGCTGTTGAAGAAAAGTTCAAATTTGATTCAGGTGTGTTAGTTTTAGGAACAAATCTCTTTCCCACTTAGTTTATGGAGTTTCTGACTCGATTTAGATGGGATGTTAAATTATCTGTTGTATTTTATAAAAACAATATTCTTGATATATTTACTGTGGGTATAGCCATGATTTTATATGGTGATACTTTCTTTAAAGGGGTTTCGCTAATAGGTGCGGGGGCGGAGGGAGGTGCGGTTCGGTTTGGGGATATCGGGGGATGGGGTGGTATGTTGGGGAATTTGACATAAAAACCTCAACTTCGCGAGTATCTAGAAATTTATTTTTTCAACGGAATGAAAAACATTATTACAAAGTTACTCTATACAAATTTTCTTGGCGAAAAAAAAGATTTCATGCACATTTGAAAAAAAATTATATTCTCGATTTTGACCTCGGTCTCCCTCAAAATTTATAGATAAAGCACAGGGTATCCCACATGAAGAGGGCCGCTAGACCATTTTTGATTTTTTCGATATGTCATTTTGTAGCTCTGCCAATTCTCTATCGAATGATATATAAACATTCTGTAAGTGATTTAGGTGTCATAAATAAATTGACAAAGCCTAAAATTAGGCAGGGTTTGAAGAAATCTAAGAAATCGCATAAATCTGGTAACTTTCAGTATCTGAAATCTGGTAACTTTCAGTCTTCGCTCAAGTAGCTGATGGTCAAAAAGTTTGATCGAGTTGTTAGCGCTGTGGTAACATTTTAGCACTATGTTGTAGCGCAGATTAAACGCTACAAAACCCATTTTACAGAATAATTTTCAAAAATATGAGTGTTGAGATATAGCTTTTTGGAAAAAAACGAAAACTGAAAATTTCCAGATTTCAAATCCTGCCTAAACTTTGGCTTTGTCAATTTATTCATGACACCTAAGTCACTCACAGACTGTTTATATACCATTTGATGGAGAATTAGCAGGGCTAGCAGGTTCGTCTGCAGCTGGATTTTACGTCAAGGGAATCTCTCGCTTACAAGAACGCTGGGAAAAAGTCGTAGAATTCGAAGGAGATTATTTTGTTGATTAATTGTTATACTTTGTTTCGAACAAAAACTTGTTTTGGGCTGTGTTTGAAACTTTGACTGGAAAACGACAGAACTTATGACACAACCTAATATTTCGACTTTACAAATAAAATTAACCCATGCTTACTATCATTCAAAAACTGGATTTCTTGCGGTCATTTTGGTGTATTATGAGCATGGGTGTAGTATGACAATCCTGGCGCACCACTTGAAAACCTGTGGGTATCCAGCTGGATTTTGAGCATGCACAAGTTCTTACCTCCTGGAGCCATTTTCAACTACTTCGTCAGACATCGAAGCGAAAAGGACCCACACCATCGTTTTCAGCGCATTCTGTCCTATCAGTAGTCGCAATTGAGCGCACCAGGGTTTCCCGTGTTAAATAAGATAAAATTAAATAAGGTAAAAAGGCGAAAATCGAGATACAGCTTGGTGGAGTCAAAGACCAAATAGAGGAAGTGAAAAATAGGCTATGCACTTCTATTACTTAATTAATGTGTTACTTTCAGCTTATCTCAAAGCCGGTCGACCAATTCTGGCTTGTCTTCGTGCTCTGGCTCCATTCCAATCCGATACTATACCCATTCAGTCTACAAAAGTGACTTTTGGCACCTCTTCTCTTTCTCAAATCAATTTAAGGAGGATATGCAGGACATGCACTCGACTAGCTTATGACCATGCCACAATCTTTTTTGACAAAGTAATTGATATTTTAAGATTATGTAAAATTTTTAGTGTCGAGCTTTAAGACTATTTTTTCCTTTTTTCACTTTTCAAATTATTGTGCTCATAAAACTAAATTAAAAATTCAAAATCAGTTTTTTTAAATCACCTGGATGATTTTAGGGATCTGAAAAAGAAAGTACTAAAACTTGCTTTTCAAGAATAGTCATTGGATAGGTAGATAAACAGCAAAAAATGAATAAAAGAAAAATAAAAAAATCATGGTATTTTGAAATATAGGGCTGAGTTCTTTCTTTTTAGCTGGCGTATCTTTGCCCTGAACTGAAAATTCCAGCAAACATCAGTCGTCTTAATAATCACAGAGTGGTCAAAAAAATGTGTTAGCTCAAGTTAGTTACAAATAAACCTGAAAAAAGGTATAGAAAAATTGACCAGGGAGCCCCTCTATTTTTCAACCCCTCTTGACTCCTGCCCCTCAATTAGAGAGTGCCCTTCTATTAGAGAGAGTACGGTATTTTACTTTTTGTGCGTTATCACGTAAATTTACTTCAATACATTTTAGACCAAGCAGAGGTTTGAGATTGTGGCCAACACCCCTAGATCTGTGGCAGTCAATGGGGTGTATTGTGGCAGTGTAGAAGGAGCAGAAGTGTATGACCACCATCTTACAAGTAATACTCATTCAACTAACACTGCTACTACCTCAGCAACTTGTAAATGTGTGTTTGGCTCGCCCAACTTTTTGTCTTCCACAGTACCCTCAAGCAGTTCTCTGGTACTAAGCAATGGATCTGTGATCCAATTGGGATGTATTCAACTCGTCTTTGCCACTTCCTCACGTTTCAGTTAACAATAAGGGCCGGCTCTTAGCTAATGGACTACTACTACTCTAAGCTATATTATAATGTTGTTGGTGATTGGTGATTGATGATGCACCAGTGCTGGTTAACGATCTCTCCAATTTTTCAGACTATTTTCTCCCATCACATTTTACTCATTAATTGTTCATTTGCAATTGCTGCTACTATTTAATATTTATTAGGGCATAGTAAAACTACTAATGAAGCTGGTAAAAATATGTTTTTATAGATCATTTGTTTCTTTAATACTCACATGTGTTAGCTTTTTAGTTTAAGGCAAGTGTTTTGTCTTATAAGAATTTTGTTTTGACGAAGCTTCGAATTGTACTTTTTATGACACAAAATTAGGCGTAAATTGAATTTCCGGAAAAATTTCAAAAAATTCATTCCGAAAAAATTCATTTTCACAATTGCCGTATTTCCTCTTAATAGACTCCACCACCCCCCTAATAAGCCGACCACTCTACTTTCAATGCTGTTTATTGTATAGAACATCGACCTTAAATTTTTCCGATTTTCAGGGATCCGAAAATAAGTCGGCCGGTTAATTAGAAAAAATGCCTTGAAATTTTCGAAATTCGCCCCATTTTTACGGAAAATCGGAAGAAAAAAGTGAAAAATTCTGTTCTAGCCCTGGTATGAATCTCTTTTAAATTAGAATTTTGTTTGTTGTTCTACTAGGTGGGAAAGCCAGGGTTTCAATTTCATTTCGAACAAATCAAATTTGCTGCCAAAAATAAAAAGAATTTTCTGAAACCTTTTTAGAAGCAGAGTAAACATAAAACGAACAATTTTTATAATGATGACTTATCTATTTTAAAGCATACAAGGTCTTCTTCAAGCCTCCAGTCGAAACATAATTTAAAAAAATGTCTGTAAAAAGAGGTCTTTTACAGTTAATTTGTTGTTCTTAACCAAAAAAGCACTTTTACTAGCATTTGTTGTGATTAATTATTTTAAATGTTGTAAACCATAATAATGTTAATAAACCTATTGCCGCGCATCAATGAATACTAAACTTGGGCTATAAGTCCTGCTCAAATACTTTTATTTAACCTTTTTAATATATCTACCGTATCACTCTAATAAACGGGCACCCCCTATTTCAAAAAACGTGTTTGTGGCATTCTGTTTTCGACCCACTTTTTGGAGACTTCTCTCAAGCAAGTTCCTCTCATTTTGTAGCTCATCTCACTGGTTACAAAATGAGTGGTGACTTGCCTGAGAGAAGTCTTCAAAAAATGGGTCAAAATCACAATGCCAAGAACACGATTTTGAATCATGGGGGTGCACGTTTATTAGAGTGAATACGGTATATGCCAATTAAACACATGCTTTTCCTACCATCACAGACTACTACATCTTGGCGTGCTCTTCTTCTGCTGATTAATATTCCCAATTCAGGTTTGCCAGACTTCACAGCACACACACAGGTATTGTCTTGGTGTTCAGGGGATTTGGTGGTCACCATGGCAATAAGGAAGGATGTGCCACCACTCCGAGTAGTTCCCATTGGAATTTTAGCTAGTGTTCTCGTTTTTTCTTTCTCTCCTTTGGTATAAAAAAAGTTGTGAGAAAGGAGAGCTTGATTAGTTAGCTTAAAGTCTCACCATAATTATTTTTTGCAACTTTTAATGGGTTATAAACAGCGGCTTTGATTTCTTTAAAAAATAATTGAGTGGAGAAGTTCGGTCAAGTAATTACATAAATTAAAGTTTTACCCCCTATTTACAGAACAATCAATTGTTAGGGAGTAGGGCAGAATTGCTTTTTTATCTAATGTTTTTTAAACCTTGTTGTATTCTCACCCCAATTTATAGTACCATATTATTTTTATATATTGCCTACACTACAGGAATCAATAATGACCAAAATTTAATTACCTTTTTTGGACGATGCGTAAAAATGCATAGGTTTGAGAGAGCAAAAAAGTGCCAGTCGTTGCCATTTGCTTCAATCAAAAAGGTAAAAATCTGGCCCATTTTCTGAAAGAGATAACACCATCAGGTAGCGCTGCAATTCTAGTTTCTAATGAAGTATTATTTGTTGCAACATCTTTGCGAAATGTAGTACAAAAAGGTAAACAGTATAAACGAATTATATTTCTGATTGCTTCATACTTTTACTTCCTTGTGCTTTATTTTGCAAAGATTTTGCCATAAATTATATGAATTGCAGGGTTACCTGATGGAATTATCTAGGATTGTCTAATAAGCCGAAGCGAAGAAAACCGGACGATTAGCACTAATTAGTCGAATGTTTAGCCAATTAGTAAACCTTGGTACTATCACTTTGAAAAAAGCGGGGAGCTTTTTGCCTTTTCGACTAATACGAAAAATCTGCACTTTTTCTCGAAAAACTGGGCACTTTTTCTTAAAATTTAGGCATGTTTCCGTTTTGTTCTTTTTTATTTTGTATTTAGTTGTTGTAAAGTAGTATTCTATAGCTCTAGTTTTGAAATTTTGTTAAAAAATGACATTACAAAGTGTGCGCTGACTGATTTTCTAAGCATGGTTTCATTTTGATGCTTTAATTTATTATTTTAACGTTTGTGCAGATTTCTGTGCGCCAAGTAGTCTTTTGAGTTTGAGTTCTTGTCCTAACAGTTTATTAAGTTGAGGCAGTAGTTTTAAAAACAAAAAACGTTTTTTACATTGTTCTGACATTTTTAAATAATTCAAACTTACTATGCTAGTTTTTGAACGCACAAAAAATTTAAAATCATATGAACTACGATCTATATCAAAATTTTGGGTAGCTACTGCACGGCGTGTAGATCTAGGAGAGGGTCTATCAGCTGGCTCGATGGTGTTCTATCAGAGAATTTAGGTAGCTTCCTATCCGATTTTGGGCGCTCAATTTTAAGTGACTGCAAAAACCTCTTATACACATCTTCAAATCTTATTGACACATTTAGCCTCACATCCAGCCTCACACGAGCGTCCTTGCCATGATTGGTCAGTTCACATTACGGTTTTAAAGACACTGGCCTGGAACTGATTACAGCTGTCTTTTTTAGATGGTCGATAACTTCTTGCTTCTGTGCAGTGGACTGGCCAATCAATTCTTGATTGGCAATGATATCTCGCTCACCATTTTCGAGTGTAGCTTTCTAAATCTTTTTGCTAACTAATGCTTAACTTAGTTGTATACTAATTTATACTAACCTGTAGTTCGTCTTCCTTTTGCTGCAATTGAACACGCAAGGCTCTCAGCTTCTTTTCTTTTTGGCCAATAAGGATTTCCTTCTCTTGCTTGCTGGCCTGGCACTGACTCAGTTAGTGTAGGAGATTTAGAATGACATCATCTTTTTGGCGAATCTGCTGCTCTGCCAATTCCAGTTGCTATCGCAATGTTGGTGATTTAGGTGTAGGCGGGGGACGCTCTGCAGCTTTAGCAGCTCTTGCATTGAAAAGTTTCTCCGACTGCCTTTGCTTCTCGTCTCGTTAACGATAACGATATAACGTCATAACGATCACCCACTACTAAATTTATAAGTAAAATGCGCAAAAGCTTGTTTTTCTCCCTCAATAAGTGTTTTTTTAACCGAAGATACCATCAGAAAACTGGATTAAAATGCTCCATTTCTGTAAGACAGATTTTTTCCGTAAAATTTCACAAAGATATAGTCAAAAAAAGTTGGCGAGCTGACTCTGCCAAACGGCAATTCAAACTTCTTTTTGTTCAAACCCTTTGAATTTCTGATGAAATTGGGTAATTTTTTTACCAATCAATAGAGCAATTCCTGGGCAATCCATTGATTTAAAAATTGCTTATATATGACACACATAAGCATGGCTTATAAACAAGAAATCAAAGTTGAGAAAATATGAGAAAATAACCAAAAATTTAATCGTGTTCGAATTTTTTGTCTTGACAAGAATGTCGATTTCGCCTTTCGACGTGTTTGACACGCCGTGACGGCTGTATGGTCAAAACAGCTGGTGTAAAAAAGTCCTTGGCGGACTTCTGAGCTCATTGTTTGAAGTATAAACATTGCTACAAGAAAATTTTAAAATTTAGGTTTTGTAACTTTGCACCTCTTCTTTCACATGCTATAAGCTTATTTGGAATATTTCAGAATAGTCATCATTTGACTCCAAACACATGTGAGGTCATTTTGAGATGTTGACAAGCATTTTCAGCATTTAAATTGATCAAATATTTTATTGAGTATTCGGTAATACAACAAAACCTTAGCACTATTTTTAGCGCAGTTCAAAAGCTAAAAAACCCATGTTACAGATTTTCTTAATTTGAGTGTTGAGAAAATAAAATATTTGATCAATTTAAATGCTTAAAATGCTTGTCAACATCTCAAAATGACCTCACATGTGTTTGGAGTCAAATGATAAATATTCCGAAATATTCCAAATAAGCTTTATATAGCATGTGAAAGAAGAGATGCAAAGCTACAAAACCTACATTTAAAAATTTTCTCATAGCAATGTTTCTACTTCAAACAATGAGCTCAAAGACTTTTTTTACTCCAGTTATTAATAAATCTAACAAACCCTTTGCGAAAATTGTAAACATTGCACTGGTTACTCCAACCCTCTGACGTTTGAAATATCCTATAAATTGAAATCACTAGTTTTAGCACTGCAATGGCTGGAATCCAGAAGAAGGAGGGTGGTCGAAGAGGGGCTGAGATCACCACTTCAATTTCTACCACATCACCCACAGGCACAGACATAATCAGGCAACCGATTACTGAAGAGGAGCTCAAGTCCAAAGCTGTGATCACTGCCGAAGATGTGTTACGCCTCAACCAAATCACCACTGGTTGGGTTTGGATTCCTGGAAATTAGTGAAACAAACTTATTTCCAGATTTTCTGTGCAGATTGGAAGACAATGTGTACGACATAGAGTTTGTGCGTTTCAAGATTAGGGACATGGAAAATGACTGTGTGCTCTTCGAGATTAATAAGCCCACAGGTAATTTCTATTTTTATTTAGTGCAATCGCAGTAATAATTCAATAAACGGCTACGTAAAATATTTGATCTGCACCGAAATATAGACCCTCAAAGTGGAGGGAGGAAAGTACTAGAGAAAATACTGACGATAATAAAATGGCATTTTTAACCTAAAACGTGTGAAAGTATTCTTTTTTGTCCAAATGTCATGTTTTGAAAGTTCTGATTTGGAGCCTATGTAGTCTTTTAGATTGGCTTACAGAGGCACTCAAAAAAATTTCAGTCAACATTTTTTGAAGAAAAAATAACTATTTAGATTTTTAAAAAAAGTTTTGCTGGGACAAAATAGTGACCAGTTAATTGATTAAGACCACGACAATGGAGCTGAAGAAGAGGACGAAGAGGACGAAGAAGGAGTAGAACAGGGCGATCCAGAGGAGGAGGAAGACGATGATTTGGCCAGCAAGGGGGAAGAGGGTGCAGATGGTGAGAAGTGCTTTTCACCTCGCTACATCCGCTACTACTTCAAACCTTCTTTCCTACGTCTCAAACACATTGGCGCCACTATGGAATTTGTTGTGGGGCACAAACCAGTGCAGAACTTTAGAATGATAGAGAGGGTGGGCCAACACCTCCAGATAAACACTTATTATAGTATTACCTAAATTACAGCACTTTTTCCGTGATCGACTTCTCAAAAGCTTTGACTTCGAGTTTGGCTTCTGCATTCCCAACTCCCGCAATTCCTGTGAACACATCTACCACATTCCACATCTCAGTGACACTTTGAGTGAGTTTCAAAAGATCGAGAAAAAACCACGGCTGTTTGTGTCTCGAAAAAAGTTGGCTTAGCACCAAAAGTTTTTTCACTTTTTAGCAAAATAAATGGTACAGTGGCGGACAATTACTTAAGTTCACTCTTAAATATTTTTAGAAATGCAATTTTTTCTTTCATTAAACAAGTAACTCAAAATTTTAAATATACCATCTGAAAGCACGCTTCATGGGCTACAAAATGGTACGATTGGATCTGTGATTTAAATGTAACTTCATAGGAATACAAACGCTCTTTAAGCAGACATCTCATTTAACGACGACAATTACTTAAGTTCAGAACGTTTTATTCAGTATCACAAACGTTCCCTTTATTTATTCTTATGTTTTGAAGCGGATGGCATCATATTTTTGGTTCGACTGTGTCTCGGCTACAATTTGGTAGGTCAGACTTATTTTTTTGATTATTCTAGGAAAATTTATGACCATCAACATAAAAGCGTCGATTCCTAGTCAAGATAAAGGAAAATCTAAGGAAAATGACTGTTTAGCCACATAAATAATAGCTTTTCTCTAAAAAATGTCGATGAAAAGATAACATTCATTGCACCATTCGAAAGCTCTTTAATTTCTCTACAAAATAAAATGTTGACTGTTCTTTTAGGAAAATACAGGGCTGAGAAACGGACGGTTGAATTTAGACAGGACAAAAATGGCTAAAAATAAGGCAAAAGAGCGGTTTTACTTTTTAACTTCAACCGTCCGTTTCTCAGCCCTGTATTTTCAAAGAACAGTCAACATTTTATTTTGTAGAGAAATTAAGAGCTTGAATGGTGCAATGAATGTTATCTTTCATCGACATTTTTAGAGAAAAGCTATTATTTATGGGCTAAACAGTCATTTTCCTTAGATTATCTTGACTAGAATCGACGCTTATGATGGTCATAAATTCCTAGAATAATCAAAATAAGTCTGACCTACCAAAGTAGCCGAGACAGTCGTATGATGCCATCCGCTTCAAAACATAAGAATAAATAAAGGGAACGTTTGTGATACTGAATAAAACGTTCTGAACTAAGTAATTGTCGTCGTTAAATGAGATGTCTGCTAAAGAGCGTTTGTATTCCTATGAAGTTACATTTGAAACAGATCAATCGTACCATTTGTACCCATGAAGTGCTTTCAATTATATTTAAATTTTGAGTTACTTGTTTAATGAAAGAAAATTGCATTTCTAAAAAATTTAAGAGTGAACTAATTGTGCCACTGTATTTAGTTAAATATAATTTTCTAAAATTTTTAATAGTGCACTAAAGCATTTATTTTTACTTACAACGGTACTAGAACTGATAATTTTAGAAAACATTAAGTTTTACTTTTTTTCATGTATTTAAAACCATTTTACAATTTTTTCAACATGGCTATATCAAAATGAGTTTTTTATGCATTTTTAATTAGGAATCTTGCTTAATTTGACAAACAAGTCATTTTACACTAAAATTTACTTAAAAACATTTTGGCGCCATTTTAAAAAAGATTTTTTTCTTGACTATTTTTTAATTTTTGCCTTGGGGGACCAAGGCAAAACCAAAAAAAACTTTTTCGAGTTTTCGAAAACCAAGTGTTCCCGTGTTTATTCAGGATCGCGATTTTACGGGTAATTGCCTCTTGAAGAAAATTAAATTTTGCGCTAGGACGAGGATTCTAAACTCTAGCCATACCATGATAACCGTATCATGGTTTTTCAGCACTTTTGATTAAGACATAAAAAAGCAGCGGGGCCAGTGCCGGAAAATTCAAAATCAGTGACAGCTTCATTTTAATCTTTTTCAGCAGCGCTCTTGTAGCTGTGTTGAAAACAGATCAAAAAAAAAAGGCGAATATAAAAGTTTTTAATTGGAAAAAAACTTTCATTTTTTTTAGAAGTAGCACCTACTACCTTAACGCGAATTTACCAAATTTTAATTGGGACCAGTTTTTCATTTCTCTAAAATAGGCCCAGGAAAAATTTTAGACCGATTTCATTCAAACCCAAATATAGGAAATAGAAACATTTCTGATCTATCTCAAGATTTTTGGGTGCTCAAGTAGAGCTCAGAAAAGTTAAAAAAAACAAGAAAGAAAATTATTTGCTGTGAGCTGAGATAGAATTCCTCAAAGTCAGGGGAATGTTTGAAAGCAGGGGGTTATTTTAGAAAAACAACGGTAGTAAGCACTATAGTTGCTGAGTCAGTCAACGAGTTGTAAATTCATCAATGTAAGACAGAAGGCTATGTCTTTAAAGGCAATTAAGGCATTGCCCTTAATTTGAAAATTTTGCCTTTAATTTTTTTTGAAAATAAAGGCACATTTTGACGAATTTTATGAAAGCTATGACTACTTTGTTGGGCAGAAAGAGTTGTTGAAAGCAGGAAAGGGGAATAAAGTTGGGGAATAAATACGTTAATAAAGTTGTTTTTTTGTTGATTTTTGTCGGGTTTGAAGCATAGGGACAACATGTCTTTAAGTTGCCTTTATTTTGGTGAAAATTCTGCCTTTATTTTTGACACTAGATGCCTTCATTTTAGAAATTCGCGATCGAACCCCTGGGCCCGATGTGTAAGAAATATTAAAAATATTGAAACAAAAAATTCTAACATATATTTATTGTCAGTTTCATCAGCTATAAAAACCTTAACAACATAAGAACCAAAAACCATCCAAATATATTCCTTAAAAATTTTGATGTTTTAGTGCAAGAGATGATCAACAACCCGTTCGAGACCCGTTCCGACAGCTTCTATTTTGTGGATGACCGCCTGGTTATGCACAACAAAGCTGACTACGCTTACGACACTAAATTTATTTGAAAAAAAAAACAAAGCCTATTATTTACAAATTATTTCTATAATTTTGTGCTTCCAACTTGCATTCCAAGTATTTGCTGTAGCTATGCACAGTCACAAAGTAAATCCCATGTGTTATCTTGTCAGCATCAATGATTCTATTCCGCAATTTTTGAGTGTTATGATCTCTTGTATTGTTGTTGTAGACAACATGTGAATTTGTGTTAACAATGTGAATAAATCTATTTTCAACCATGCCAACAACAACAAGCAATCGATTTTCACCCGCATTTGTTTAAACATGACGTCAGTAACAAAGTGTGAGAACGCAACACAACTAGCTATAAAAAGCTTTTGTTCTGTGCCCCCACAGGATACCTTGTTCTTCAATTTTAAAATGACTCACCCACACTCTCCGAATCATCCATCCATCCAAAGCAATGCAGATACACACACCTCAGCCACCCAGCAAAAAATTCCCGCCCAACAAAAGACAACAAAAAACAAATTTTCATTGCCATTCTTTTTTTGCTGCTGCGAGAGCATAATTTCATCGTGTTTTTTTATTTTTGATGGTTTCATAAGTCATCAATTATTGGTTTTTATAAAGTTTACTTAAAAAGGTATTTTTCAAATGTAAAAAATTTATTTCATACATACTTTCAAGTGCGCATTTGTCTTATATGGAATTGCATTTGCGGAATTTTCAATGCTTGCTTTTCGGATGTTGATGATGCAGCCCTTTTACAGTGCTAAATTTTAGCTTTTTGCTGCTTGCAGAAATTAAAAGAGTGCCACAATGAATTTTTTTGTCTGAATTATTAAATATTTTGATTATTGTATTAGTATTAAGTTTTCTATAAATTATCGAAATAATTTAGAAAGCTTATTATGAAGAAAACTGTTTCAAATAATGGAACAACAGCTGGCACTCCCGCTATGGACTTCTATGAAATTTTGGGAGTTGAGAGGAATTCCACAGAGCAGGATATTAAGAATTCATACAGAAAGCTTGCGTTAAAATACCATCCTGACAGAAATCCTGGCAATGAACAGGGTTGGTACTTATCTTTTAACATTGTTTTTAGATTTCAACATTTTTATCACAATGTTATTGCTATACAATCAAACGACACTTTTAGCTCAAGAGCAGTTCAAAAGAATATCCATCGCCTACTCTGTTCTTTCAGACCCCAATAAAAGAAGGTGAATTATTTTTGTTTATCTTGATTAAAAACTCACATAAAATCGCTTCAAGATAGTCTTTTTAAGATTCATGCTTTGTCAAAAATTCTGGTTATAAAAAAAATGTGCAAAAAGTCGAATTTAAGAGGTAAAAATATATGACCTTAGATAGAATACCACCCCAAACGATTTTCAGCTCTCCTTGTTCTAGCCTAAATTGTTAAAGCCAGAAATCTTTATAGCCAAAATGGTTATATCTCTAATTTTTTTGTGGTACAGTCGAACCTGGCTAACCCGTCACCCCTGGGGACCAACTTGAGGTGACCGGTTACCTGTAGGGTGTAGGATTACAAAGAGCAAGTATCGATAAGAATCGTTTATTCGAGCAACTAACAATTCAACCACCCAAATCAGACGCTAAACAGTAGGGAAGAAGTCCTTGATCCTACTTTGCTTCTGCCACTTCCTTTGCTCTTGATAAAAGACCTCATCCAAGGCGTCGTTCTGTTTGAGTATGGCTGGATCGGTGTAGTTCTGTTTCACATAGCGACGTACCAGATTCAATGCCGACTGCACCTCTTGACGGATGATGACCGGATCCTCCTCTTCCTCTTCTATGGGATCGCTGGTGTCTTCCTACTCCACCGGTGAGACTTCGGCCACGATTTCCTCGAGGGTGAGAGCTCCGTCTACAGTGCGAGCATAAATAAGGAAAGTAGATAAAAAGCCAAACCAAAACCTGTAATCAAATTCGAGTCCACGTCGATGAAGTCCATCATTGCCACTTGCTTGTCGATTCCTTCACGTTCGTCCAGCGCGGCCCAGGCATCCAGAAGATCGTCGATACCATCGCCACCTCCGTCTTCCGCTGGCAATGTATAGTATAATAGCTCCGCATTCCTCCTAAAAATTTACGTTAAAAACAACAAACAAACCGGAACAATGACGATGAAACACAATGGGTTAAAAAAAAATTGGCGGAAATTTGAAAACTTTTCCGCAATATGCTAGGTGATGGCTTATCAAGGGTAATTTTCTTTGTTGATTGTGGACGGAGGGTGACGGGTTAACAGGGATGACGGGTTATCGAGGTGACGGGTTAATGGGGGTAAGATTAGCGGAATTTCTTTCTCGGCCAACCAAATTTTTTTGAAGTGACGGGTTAGCCAGGTTCGACTGTAGTAACAAAACAAATCTATATATTTAACTGGTTATTTAAGTAAGAGTGAAAGCCAGAACAATTTTTTTAAGGCAAGCGAATATTTAGCTACCACAAAAAAATAAAGATATAACCGTTTTGGCTACAAAGATTTTTGGCTATCACAATTTAGGCTAGAACTAGGGAGAGCACGATTATCCTTTTTTTAAACTCAAGTAAAAAGTACCCAAATCTATGACCCAGACCCCAGAAAAAGTGCGTAAAACACTTATTAGTCACAACTTCCATACGCTGGCCTACCCCTGAGCCTAAGGGCTAAGCCTAAACTTGTTGTTCCAAAGGGTAGTTACAGCGATTTTGAAGGGGTCTGTTTGGGGGGAGGAAGTATTCTATACTAGCGACAAATATCTTTTAGAAGAGACATTTGTGTACTGAAAAATCAACGCTACTGTTGGTGTTGCGATGTAAGCAACACGTATACAGAATAAAAAGTTAAATCAGGAAACTGAACACAAAAATTTGAAATTGAAAATTCAGCATTTTTCATTTTTGAAAAACGCTCTGAAAATTGAAGCACAATGAAAAAATCACTCGAAAAAACTGATTGCATTTCCTATTTACTGAGAAATTTAGAAAAAAAAATTCTCTTAATTTTTAGGAGTTTTTCTAACAAAAGTAGTAAGTTTTTAAGAAAATTTAGCAATTCTGATATTGATGTTCATAATCCAATTTTTCGTTTTGCGCATGTTTTGTTTACATTGCAACACCAAGTTGTCAACAAAAAATGGCCCAAAAACGACATTTTAAAATCAATATTAGGTATATACCAGGACTCGGATCTCAAAATTTTCAAAATAACATTTTAGACATTTTAGGGTATTTTGGCGAAATATGCGGTTTTTTTCCAGTGCTTATTGCTCTTTTGGTGATAAAAAATAAGATTTTGACGTAAAATTCTAAAAAAAATGAGATTTGGAGTCCCGAAATAAGGACAAATCTTATTAATAGGGACAGATCCGAGCACTGGTAAAAAAATACATGTCCCAAGATTTTTGGCCATTTTCAAAAAGCCATAACTTTTTCTATGTTCTACTTTCTAAAATTCTGAAAATGCAGAACGTCTCAGAATTGCAAAGAAGTTTTTTGGTATATAATATAAAAAACACGATTTTCGCTTGGTACCCCCTGTGGTTCGGGTCCTTGTCTGTGGATGACCTCTGGATGGACGAGACCCAAACAACAGGAACAAATCGTGTTTTACCATACCAAAAACTTTGCAGGTCTACGTTGCAGAATTTCAGAAGTGGACCATAGAAATTATTGGGAAAATCTTGGGACATACTGTACTTTAAATAAGTTATCTAAAAGTATAATGAGGATCTGGTAGGCAAAAAAAATTGACAATTTTTTTGGGTTATTTCGCTTATTTTGTTTTTCGACGTCAAAATTTTCTGACCTCCTCGTTTATGAGCTATTCAGCTGAATCACTTGAACTGTTAGTTAATTTCATACTTTTCTTACTCATCTATATTTCAGACAGTATGACGTGAGTGGACCCAGTATGGCTATGAACGACTTCGAAGGTCTGGATATGTCTGAGCTTGGAGGAGTGGGTAGGAATAATTCTCAAAATATTTTAATTATTTTAGTTATTTTACAATTTTAGGTCGCTTCTTTGGTGCAATGTTTACCAAGCTTGGCATTCCAATTCCTACTCAAATAACACCAAAAGTATTGGCTCAGGCCAGGGAACTTTGTCTAGGCAATGAGAATGCCTGTGAGGCCAAGTTAGTTAAATTTCCAGTGTATTTTGTAAATAATTTTGTCTAACTTACAGAACACTTGAGCCAGGCGTTCCAGTGGCGGACAGCGTAGGCAACCAGGAAGCCCATTTCTTCCGCGTCAAAATGGAAGAGAGGTTTGCTAAGGATGGAGTCATTATTCGATGCAAATCATCTTCTATGAGCAAATTTAAGCTGGTTCTTTTTGACAAAGAAGGTTAGTCTCAAAAAAATTTAATAAAAATGAAGGTTTTTTATTTTTATTTTCAGGCGGAGTTAGACTAATTCGAGAAAGTCAGAAAAAGAAAAGTGCTACAAGTGCAGAGATATTTTTCGTGCCCTTCCAGAGAATTAATATCAGTGAATTTATACCCATCCGAACACTCATGGAAGACAAGGAAACGCCTTTGCCGTTCCACTACCTAGACACTTTGGAAACAGAAGGTATTATGGTCCATCCATGGTCTGCAGATGATTTTATTTTTTTAATGGACGCCTTAAAAATCAGCTTTTGTTTTTTTTGCGAAAAATTCAGTAGGTATTAGGTTGATCCAAAAGTTATTGGGCACCTTGAAAAAATTTATTTTCGATTTTTTATTAACGTGTTAATATTTTAGCATGATGTTTATCATTCCAATGTTTGCAGATCTAATTCAGAGGAGATATCACTCGAAGTCACATCAACAAAACAGCTCTCCAAAATCTTTATTCAACAAAATTCTCCCTCAACATCAACAACATTTTGCCATCTTTCAGGCAATCTCCAATACCTTTAACAAAGAATCTAATCGGTTCGAATCAAAATAAACTTGCAGATCTGTTAAAATTGCTTCTTCTGTTGCGTATTCTTTGCCAGCCAAAAGTGCTGCATCGAGCGAAATAAATAAAAAATAGAATAAATAAAATAAATTTTTTCAAGGTGCCCAAGAACTTTTGGATCAACCTAATACAATGGAAACTCCGTAAAGTCCAAAAAGCGATTTTATGTTGTAATATTTTTGACTGTGCGGTTTATTAGGGCGGTTACGGTAAATATTGTCTCTGAAATATTAGAAATTTCGGCTGATCAATTAAAAAAATCATATCATCAGCGAATCTGTATTAACGACTTGCCAATAAGTGTGTGTTACATTCTTGGTTATAGGTTCACACACACTCGAGAACAGAGACCACATCCTTTGCGTCTATGGCGACAACTTCTTCCAGTCAGTTAAGTACAAACTCACTTTCCTGCCCCTCAATCATCAATGTGAACCATATATCGAAAAGCTGATATGCTTGGAGCCCACACTCACAGAGAAAAAAAATGATATGGGCGAATTTCAAAAAGAGTATATGGATTTAAAAAAGAAGTTAGTTTTCTTGATTTTTACATTCACGCAGACCTTTTATTTAGATGGGAAGCAGCTAAAGCTCGCTTGAAAACAGAAGATGAGGGAATTGCAACAATGTTGAAGGAACGAGAAGAGCTTTATGAAAAGCTGTTCAATGAGTGTGCTCTACCCTATGTCCCTGTTGCAGCTGCAAATCACAAGCCAGCAAGTGCAGGCTTATTTTCTTCTTTGTTTGGAAAGTAAAGACTTTATTGTTACAAATTTATGTACCAAACATTGTCCTTAAGAGGGGAATACCAGTCCGTTACAGTGAAAAAAAAAGGGCGAAGGCAGAAAACTCCTCTGTCGAAAATTTTCTATGTTTGTTCTACCTGATCCGACGAAAGTTTTCTGTCTAGTTTTCATAAGTAGAATGAGTCATCAATATCCGATTTAACACAAAACGAGTGAAAACAGGGATGATTTTTAAAAAATTGCTGGTCTCCACCTTGATTTGCACTGTAACGCGCTGGTATGCCCCTTCAAAAGGGATAAACAAACAGTCATTATTTAACTGCTATGCTGTCATAGTTTTTTGAGCTATTAAACATGTTTATTGTACAGTTCCTTCACAATACCTCCTTTTTAGGGTTCTAACTTTGTCCGTAACATTAAATTTTCGGTAATTTTCCCGCTGAAATTCGGAAAAAATAATGTAAAAATCAAATTTTTTTTACAAAACATCTTCTGACATTCAATTGGAACTTTTTATAATAGTGGCAGTGAAGTGTCTCAGATAGTAAGTCGTCTCTAGCTGATTTTACTTGAGAGCATGCTCGATGCCTGTAGAAGTGCCAGCTCCATCAAGTTCATTAGTACCGCCAACAACCGATGAAGTGGAGAAGAACAATTGATGAGCGTAGCTTTCAGACAAACTCAGTGTGGATTCTCTTGTCATACATCTTCGCAGCATTTTGGGGCCTAAAACAAATAATAGGTCCGGTCAAAAGCTTGAAGCATGTTTTATATTTAGTTATTTGCAGTACTGTTTTTTTAATTAAAAAATTATTTTCAGGGCATGAGGATCACTCATAATTTTAGCTGTAAAATAGGTGGTTGTTCCTTAGTTCTTTAAAAAAATACAATGCCACAAACAATAAAATTAAATATAAAACAATAAAAAATTTTTCGAACTAAAATACTGTGACCTATAAGATACAGTCAACCCTCGTTAATCCGCCACCCTCGATAATCCGCCACCCTGAGGCCGGTCCCTAGGGGTGGCGGATTAACGAGGGTTGACTGTATAGCTTCTAATTTACATTTCTATGCCATAAAGTTGACACTTGATAACTTTTTGGAAATAACAATATAAACCATAAAAACATGTGTTTAAATTTGCGCATCTGCTTTTCTTTATAGATTTTCAAATGCCTTTATTTAGAGTTATAATATTCGCATGAATATGAAAAGACCAAATATCACAAATGAACATTCACGAATATTGGAACTTCTGGAAAAAAATTCTATTTTTGGTCTTTTGAATATACCCACATACCCGTTTTGCTTTAATTATCTTGGACTCACAAAGTGAAAAATCAGATTTTGGTGAATTTTTGGCTCTATTCCACAATGGGGGGGGGAGGTTGGCGGTTTTGCCTTGGTCCCTTGTTGTTTTCTAGGCTTAGGCAAGGGTAGGCAAGCGTATGTTAGGTCGGACTCAAACATATCTTAGACTTATGTTTTAATCCATCCTAACATACGCTGGCCAACCCTTGCCTAAGACTGAACCTTATTAATCACTATAAAAAACAAAGGGGGGGACCAAGGCAACAACTTCCAGTGAATTCTTAAAACCTTGATTTCTCGGCAGATTTCTAATTAATTTATTGTTTGTTGTCAGGAACTCGTCCTCTTCTATGGCTGTCAGAAGGACTTGGTCATCGAAATCGGATGGGTTTCCTCTTCCTGGCTTATCTTCAAGACATAAGTCACCGCATTCCTCAACAGTCCTTTTGCCGATTGTTCCTTCTCCAAAGACTTGGTTGATTTTACGAAAAGGGTTCGTTTTCAGCCCCTTTTCAAAGCTCCAAAACATAATATGACGTAGATGTAAATGGATGTCCGTACACATTTTTACAAGCAGTAACAATGGCAAAATAATAAACTATAACTTTAAATCATACTCACCCTACTTTGATTGACAAAAATTCGGTGTGGTCTTTTGAAATTAATGACGACAATTTTTTAAAAATTTTAACAAACTTATATCTTTTTTACTTACTTTTTTTTTACTTTTTTACTTTTCTTTACTTATTTTTTTTATCTTTTGATGTTAAGTAAAGCAAACAAACATTAATATAAACATCCACGTCCCTGCCATCCGCCTGGCAGCCTGCGCCCACTTCCACACCCTCCACAAATTATTTCAACCAATCAGCTTTTAGCACGACAGCACTTGCTTTGCCCAAACCTGTGTTTCTCTCTTCTCTTGTGCTGTACCAGTCTCTCCTTCTTTTCCATGTCTCTTGTCTGCATTACCCATACCCACTAGCTGCTACTGGGTGCCCTATTTATTGGTTGTTTGAGGGTAAAGCTGACGTGTCTTTCTCTTCCACATTTCACAATCCTTTCCTATTCCCTTAGTTTCGCTTTTTCTTTCTATTCCAAACCTGCAAAATTAATTTATAAACTAATAGTTAAATAACTCAACTCTACTTCAGCCATCCCATGCCACCGTCCCTATCAGCACCTATGGGCAGGACCATCTACATTGTGCCCCATCGACCTACCCACCTCTCCAAGTCCTCCCAGCCATCCATTCTTGCCCACCGTCAAATTAAACTAAGTCCCTCTAACAATAGGATACCCCAACCCCTATATACCATACCTAGATCGGTGGGAACAGCACGTCCTCTGCAAAGAGCCATGCCTCAGCCACCACCATTAGCAGCCAAGAAGAGGAAAGTGGAACTGTGTAGCACTTTACACCTTCCATCACCACAACCAGCCACCCCTGAGTTAGTAGACATAGCCGAGGTTTATCAATTGTTAGGCGAGCACTTCGGACCTGACCAAGACGACTTAATCTATTCCTCCAGCCAATCAGCACCCCGCAAAAGGGAAAGGCTCACCAACCTCACCAAAGAGAGTTACACAGGCGCAAACTTAAGAATCGAGTGGCAGCCCAAACAGCCAGAGACCGCAAGAAGGAGCGCTCTCAGAAGTTAGAACGAGCAGTCAGGGCCTTGTTGCAGGAGACCAGCAGATTGCGTACCCAGAATGCCTATTTGCAACGAGAACTGGAGAATATTAGACCATCAGCAGTGAACAGTAGCCAACAACAGCCAGACTACCAATTGCTGCCAGAAGTTGTGTTGCCAGAAGGTGGTGCGAGCCCCCAAAAGTCCTGGAAGTGCCAGCGGAGAGAGCCTTTGGATCAGCAGTATCAATTAACGAACCCCAGCCGAGGGATCGGGCACTCTCCAAGAGCATTTGCAGTGGACCAGAGGAGGTCAACCTGCCTTCCCTTCTACCCTTCACAACCCCCACATCCAAGACCAGTATGATGGTAGTACTGCTCCACCTATTCACTCTAGCCTTCGGCAAATGGAAGACCAAGAGGAGGCGGAAGACTGTGAACTGGAAGCCATCTTTGATGACTTGTTCGGGGGCAGCGACCCGAATGCCATCCACCAATTCTGCAACCAAGTCATTGAAGATGAGTTCCGTCCAATTTCACCAAAAGAGGCAGAAGGTGAGACGTATGCTACAGTTGTTGATGCTTTGCAACAGCAGAAAAAGGCAGCAGCAGCTGTCAGCCCCACCACTCAAATGGTATGTTTTCAACAGTTTTTCATTTTTTCCAAAGAGAATTTCAAAGAGATTGCCATAAAAATTAACAAAAACAAATAAATGATACTTAAAAATTCCCGCGTCTGAGGGAAATGCACGCTTTCTTGGCCCTATCTCCAAATCAGAGGGTTTTTCGCCTTGGTCCTCCCTGTTGGTTTTTTTATAACTTTTTTAGGCTTTAGTTTTTTAGACTTCCGTCCTAACATACGCTGGCCTATCCTTGCCTAAGCATATAAATTATTTAAAAACCAACAGGGGGACCAAGGCAAAAAAAACCCGCTGATTTGGGGATAGGGCCAAGGTGACCAACTAGCCATCTTTTGAAAATTTTGCGACCTTTTGAAAAAATAAAAGGTGGCATTTTTGGCATTTTTTGTCACCATGCCACCTTTTCAAAAAAAATTGCTTACAGTGCCAGTTTTTGGTAAAATTTTGTCATCATTTCGTAAGAAACTAGAATCGCAAGGTTATCTAATCGTGTTCTCACTTATAAAAAAAAGAAGCATATTAGTGCATTTTTGATAAAACGAACTGAAATAGAGGCCCTTTTTTGGAATACGTTTTTCCGTTTTGTCCAAAACAAATTTGTACCCGTACTTAAAATTCTCGAAAATATCAAAATAGCAAAAATCTTGCAAATTTTCGTTGGTTCTTGTGCTTGCTGGTGGTTAATTGACTTTTGTCATTTTTATTTTGTTTTTGTCTAAAAATACGGTTTTTAATTTCAAGTTAGGTTCAAAAATGATTAGCGAACACAAGTGCCCATCACAATTATTAACTATCAACTATTAGGATTTGAACTCTTCAAACTAATAAAGAAAAATTATTCATTGGCTGAATAGTCTGCTAAAATCTGGGATTTTTCAGGTGCCAACAACTCAATGGATGAGCTCACCATCACCTACCACTTCTTCATACTGCTCTGCTCCTTCACCCACTGCTAGTGTTGCTGGATACACAACATCTGGTTTGGAATGGTCTTCTGGCTGTTCATCTGATGAGTTCAGCACGATCACAGAAGGGTTGGTGGAGGGATGCGAAGATGCGATGTTGTGCACCAACGGACAAGAGGAGCAAGACTACCAAATGCTCGATTTCATGACTGAACAAGGTGGTTTTGACTACGAGTTGAACTGGGTGGATGGCGAGTACAGTGTTCTAAACCAAGAAGAGTATGTTCATAGCGGCAAACATGAAGAGGTGGTGGTGGAGAGCAGTAATTTATTGGTAGAGCATGACAAAAATCACTATTTTTCAAATTCTTCTTCTAGACACCCATTAGTTGAATTCGATGAATTTGCTGTTTTATAGAAACTGTTTAGTTTTTATGGTCCTGGTAACATTTTGTTTGTAATTTGTTTGACATTTTCGGAATACTTTATTCATCTAGTTTTAAAAGTTGTATGCTGTACATACATATAAATTTGGTTCTTAGCGTAATATATTCTTCGTGGATTTAAATACAACCGTTAAATACAACCACTTCACAACTGTAGCAAGAAAGTTAAAATTTGAAATAAATACAATCAAACCTCGATATAGTGACACCGCTCGGGACCAGTGCTGTAAATCGCACCAATGCGTCACCGGCACCGACGGTGCTCGGTGCCGAATTTTTAGAGGTCGGTGCCGGAAAGTGGTATATATCCTATCCAGCAACACCTATCTAAGGTACATTTCGACTTTAAACAGCACTTAAGAGTCAAATTTTGAGAGAGTGAACCTACGGTATGCAATAGTGATCTTTTCGGTATCCGTTTTTTTGACTATATTACCTATTCAGCATATGTTGAACACGATGGCGCCGTCATAATTTGCATTTTCCTTATGCATTTTCGAGATATGGCCTCTTCAAAGTTGGGGTTTGGAGTAACCTCATTTTGGCAATCCCTAATATAATTTTAGTTTAATTTTGCTTCTTTTCTTATTAAACCATTGTTAATAATATGTTAAAAGAAAGCGCATGAAACTAACTTTCGAAAAATTTAATGTTTGAATCCTTGTTGTCTTGAAAAGAATTTTATATTTGACTTTCTACTTAAAAAGCAGTTTGTCAGGTGAAAGTGAAAATCCTGAAAGTGCATTTTTTCTGCAGTTTCACCGACACCGTATCCGTGCTCAGTATGGTCGATTTGCTTATAAAACCGCTCTTAACACGCAAAGGGCTGAGTGTACTAACGGTAGCGAAATGCTCAGCGAGTCTCGCTGAGCATGTTTACAAAAATGGAAAATTCAAAAAGTCACTTTTTGGCCACTCCAGGTGCTCGAGAAGCATGGTCATTTTCGTTACCTGGTCTCCACCTAGGTACGTGAACGTTTGGTGTCGGTGCTTACTTAAATTGGTATCTCGGCAGTACTACTAATAGTGCAAAATGACCGCGAGGAATTGTGCTATCTATTGAATATATGTGAGTCGATGTTTGTTTTCAAAAAGATTGATAACCCACCCATTGTTCAACAAAAGTCCACTTGCCCGAAATTCCTATCTTTGAGCCAAACTTTGCTCAAAAGTTTGAAATTTGACATTTTTCTACGCTTTCTTGGTTATAAAAGATGGAGAATTTCCTCAGCTACAAGATGGTAAATTTTTTAGTTCCAGCTTTAAGAGCAAAACTGTCAGAAATAACAGGAGAATAGGGTCAGTCATAAATTTCCCTATATAGAGGTTTTCCAAATTTCAAGTATTTTACTTATCTTTTTCTTTATCTTTTTATTCAAATAAATAAAAATATTTGCCTTCTGTGCTCTGCTTACCCAAGTAGATGTCTGAGTTCACAAGATACATAGTAGCTGGGTCAACGGCGCAAAAAATTTTGATTCCAAGTTTGGTTTTTTTGATGGTATGAACATGCGGAAGGGACATCGACCACGAAAGGGTGGGCAGCGCCAGATTGCGCAAATTCAAATTGCGCACATACTTTTTTTCGTTTATCTGCACTTTCCCTGATTTTTTGCCTTAATTTATACTCTGGTCATTTTTCTTGTTTTCATACGTATATTTACAGGTTTTATGCGTGTTTTTTTAGACATGGAAAGCTCATTCTTTACAAAGAGGGGAAAACGGTCTCGGTCAAACGGTCAAAGAAAAACTGCAATGTGACACAGAAAGACCGTTAATTGTGAAATGTTCGAAAATATTGATGGTTGTTACGATTAAACACCTTGTTTTCCAGAATAAATACGTTTGTTTTATAAAGCGCTAAGTTTTTTTCATTTGTGATTCTATTAGCGGGTAGTCGTGATAAGTGTAAGACACCAGAATTCACACTCGGTGCTGTCTGTAGCCGACCCTGTGCAAATCCCACCTCTCAGATCTCAATGCAGAACATTGCAATGAATGTAAATAAGCATTTTCACAAAAAGAAATATTTTTATTTATTTGAATAAAAGATAAAGAAAAAGATAAGTAAAATACTTGAAATTTGGAAACCTCCTATATATAGGGAAATTTATGACTGACCCTATTCTCCTGTTATTTCTGACAGTTTTGCTCTTAAAGCTGGAACTAAAAATTTACCATCTTGTAGCTGAGGAAATTCTCCATCTTTTATAACCAAGAAAGCGTAGAAAATGTCAATTTCAAACTTTTGAGCAAAGTTTGGCTCAAAGATAGGAATTTCGGGCAAGTGGACTTTTGTTGAACAATGGGTGGGTTATCAATCTTTTGAAAACAAACATCGACTCACATATATTCAATAGATAGCACAATTCCTCGCGGTCATTTTGCACTATTAGTAGTACTGCCGAGATACCAATTTAAGTAAGCACCGACACCAAACGTTCACGTACCTAGGTGGAGACCAGGTAACGAAAATGACCATGCTTCTCGAGCACCTGGAGTGGCCAAAAAGTGACTTTTTGAATTTTCCATTTTTGTAAACATGCTCAGCGAGACTCGCTGAGCATTTCGATACCGTTAGTACACTCAGCCCTTTGCGTGTTAAAGACTGTACCCCAAAATTTAAGAAAAAAATTGTTAATAGGTACATTTGTTAAGAGGTTCTTTTGTCAACAAAAAAAAATTATGCGGTATTTTTGCTAATTTTTCTTTTGCTAAACAATTGTTTTGGTATAATTATTTTGTTATTAGTTTTTTCGTTATTTTTTTAAACATTTTTGGAGAGTTACGGCCAGTTGAAAGTAGTCAAAAATCACAGAAGGACCACAGCATTTTGGTGTGAATTTTGAGTCGTCTTTGGGAACAAGGTGTATTTTTTGGGGTCACAGATTTTCAACCCACTCAAAAAGATGGAGAACACAGTTTTACCTGTGATCTAACACTTGTGTCTGATGCATCTTTTTGTGTTCTATCACGTAGTATTTTTTATTTTTGAAAATCCTCTATAAATTTTTGAGAAAATTACAAAACCAAGCCACGGCCACCTGAATCTGTGTCCAAAACCCGCTGGTTCTTTGTTGGATTTCGGGGCCAAATTGTTTTGGCTTGAATTTTCGCTTGTTGTCTTGTGAGTCTTTGTATTGGTTCTGTTGCATTTTTCACGCTGAGCATTTTGGTATATTGTCAGCAAAAATTTTCATTGGAAAGTCGACAGAAATAAGCCAAACTGAGAACGCCTCAAGTTTCAATACCAGGAAAACAGCTGGTTTTACCTCTTTTCGTGTAATTTCTAAGTGACTTTTGTTTAATTTTCGTGCTGATTTTTCGCCTATCTTGTAGCTCTTGAATTCCTCTACAAGTATTGACCAGGCATCAAGAAGATAAACCGCCAGAGTACAAAAATTTCCCATGCTTTCAGAAAAATTGTAAATTTTTCAATATGACCTTTTTTGATTCTTTTAATTTTTTACCCACAATAATTTTTTTGAATGTGGGTAAACGACATACCATTACAAAGCCCAGACAAAGGGCTTTCTTATGAGCATAAAAGGAAATTTTGAGCTAAACAAATTCAGTGCTCACCAGCCTGAAGAAAAAACTATTCATTTTTCAAAGAGTCGCTGTGAGAATTGGGCTTTTAATGGGCATTGTGCTCTAGCGAGGAGGTCCGATTTTGCGATAATCGTGCTCAGGAAGCCTGAAAACACTCTTATAGTACAACGTTACAGTCAGGAATTCTCGTGTTAAAGCAGTGCCGATTCTGACTGTTTGCGAGGGCGAACATTGATACTTTTAAGGCAGGGAAGTAGCACAAAAAAGGCTGATATGGTGCACAAAACGGTTTTGACTTATACTTTCTGATTAATGAGAACAATATACTTTCAGAAAAAAATTAGTAAGTTCCTAACTTTAGCTGTAAAGGATAGCTAATAAAGTTTTGCCCGCAATAAATTGCTTGATAAAAATTGCCCGTTGAATTGTGAAAATTGCCCGTAGAATTCTGAATTTTGCTTGTACTCGGTCAAAATTATTTTTGAACAACCCCCTTCCTTCAAGAATCGAACCTTCCCAAAATCGCTGTAACTACCCTTTGGAACAACAAGTTTAGGCTTAGCCCTTAGGCTCAGGGGTAGGCGAGCGTATGGAAGTTGTGACTAATAAATTTTTTACGCATTTTTGTGAGGTCTGGAACATAGATTGTTTACTTTTTACTTAAATATAAAAAAATCGAAGTAACTAAAAGAAAAAATCAATCGATAATCACTAATTTAATTGAATATTTTGATTTCGCGCAAATTTCTCTACTGAACACATCACAGCCTTTCAAAATTTGAATTTCCTTGTAGCTCAACTTAAACAAAACGCCAAGAATTTAATTGTAGATTTTAAGCGCTTTTCTAAAATTTTGAATCACTCGAATATCAGACAATTTTGGCTCAACAAATGCATTTAAAAAGTAGGCAATACACGAAGATACAACCGTTACTTTATTCAAGTTCAATTTCCAACACAATATTCAGGTCAAAGAATACATTTCGCACAAGTTACCACTGTCCTGCAGCCACGGATCCCGATATATTTGAGAAATAGTAGCATGCGTCGACGGATCAGGATCTAGTATTCTTTTTATCAGAGCTAAAATTCTGACATAAATATATTCTTGTTTGACTAGACTATTCAAACTAATTACATAGCGGTAGCACGTCAATTTTATTCCAAGGCCTTTTATTCATCGCTTTTCCATCAGCCCAGCATTTGAAACGAATAGTACATCTGCAAAAGTTAAATGCTTGTAAATTTAGCCTGCAATAACCACCTAAAAAGGGGATTCCCACCTGAATTAGGTTGATAAAACGAACACACGGTTTGCAAATATTCAAATATGCACAAGCCATGTTTGGTAAGCAACAAATTCTCTGGTTTGATGTCGCGATGCACAATTCCATTGCTGTGAATATACTCCAGGCCGTCAATGAGTTGATAGAAGAAGAACTTGGCTTTCTCTGGATCCATTCCGACGTCAGGCTCTAAAATTCACGTTTGATTGCCATTTTTTTTGAAAACCAATACAAATCCAACCTATCCTGTCAAACAGTTCACCACCATCCGCATACTTGCTGTACTTTCAGAAGCAATTCTCTGTGACATCACTGGTAAAGTCGACTTGGAAGCTGGCTGTAGTCCGTTTCGGCACACTGCTACCTAAAAAGCTTGTTGTTATGCGTTCAGATTTTTTATTTTAACTCACTTCTTGATAGAGACCCTTCTGTTGCACATTCTTAACCTTAACTTTCTTAACTTAAAAAACCGTCAAAACAGTAGATATAATATAGAAGGATTTCGACACCGAAAATAGGATAAACAGCCTACAATGACGAAGTTTCCACACTTCTCTTGCTTTTGCATTTAGCTTGTTCCACCTTCTTTTAACTGCATTCTGCCTCTTAGCCGAGAGTTCTGCTCTTGATTCAGCTTCCAGCCGTTTTTCATCAGCTCGTTTCACTGAAACAAAAGCGCCTTCATAAACAGGTACAACAAGGGTAACAGCTTACAAAGACGAATTTTTCCTGCATCCTTTGCTCTTGCAGCTACATCTTCTTTCACAATTTTTCTTGTGTTCTTTGCTGCCATCGAAGCCACTCTTGCATTCAGAGTCCTCTGAGCTCTCGCTAACTTTGCTATCGGCTCCTTCTGCACCACAGTGGCACGTCTTGTTTGAACCATCAGGCTTGCCTAAAAACCCAAAAGAATATTTTGAAAAAGAGGACAGAAAAAAGTGCATAACTACAGAATTTTTAGCACAATTTTTATACGAAAATGTAGCCTATACATTTATCTGCCAGAAAAGTCAGACCAATTTTTGCAGAGTCAGAATTTTTAAAACTAGAGACTGTTTGAAGCAAACAAGTGGCATTTTTCCGAGTAAAAATTGGGGTTTTTGCGTTTTCTGTCTAACTTTTGTATAAAACACCCAAAATTTGTATTTTTTGTAGACATCCTTGGTACCAAAATGCAGCGAATTTACTCCTCTATCGAGTCTCTGGTTTTGTTTGAGAAAAATTAGACAGAAAAACTTGGCGGGATCTCAATCAAATCAATAAGGCAAAGAAATTTCTTCGAAAATTTTCAAAGAAATTGCTTGTGGTTTTGAAATTTTACGTGTTTTATGGGCATGTGATGGCTCATTCGAGAGTTCTTAATGCGAGGAATATTTCGGCAATAAGCATGCACAAGCCAAAAAGGAAAAAATCAGGTCAGAGGCATGAAACAAAAAAGGGGTCTCAAATCGACCATTTTTGATAGTTTTTTGTTTGGCGCCAATTTCCCTAATACACTGAGATTCAAATTTTGAAAGGCTGTGACATATTCGAGTTTTGAAACCCCGTGGAAAGTGAAAGGAAAATCCGCTTATTGAAATTATCAATGAATCGATTGAAATTATTTTCAGCAATGCTTTACTGTCACCAACTGCCTCAATTTCCTCCAAATGACCATCAAAATGAGAGGAAATCAGCCAAAATGATGCGTACATAGTTTTATATCACCTTATCGCCTTAACCTCTACCAATTTTATTTATTTGTCAACGCGTTTATAGGTTTTCTAAGTTCAAAATTTAAAAGGAATTAGATCAAAAAAGTTTTCACAACAAAATCACTTCAGAAAAATACGTAACTTTCGAAGGCTTGAACAAGAAAGAAAAGAGTACTATTGAGGGTAGGATTAGGTGTTATTTTGGAACTGACGTTTTTTGCAATTTTAATTTACATGATCACGTACAACTATATACTGAAAATTACGCCAGGAAGCACGGCTAAATTTTGAGTATGAGGTTGTAAATGATCAATTGAATAAAATTGTAAAAAACGTAAGTTCCAAGAGTAATACTGAAGAGTTCTGGGACAGCCCTGGGTAGGATGGCAAGGAATTGAGCATCGTTGAATGTTTTTCGAATTTTAATCATGACTCGAGTTTTTTTCTGTATGATAGCTCAAATGAAAGCCTAGAGTCTTGGCTATATTTTAGTATATGAAACGTGTGACTTGTGGAAATAAGTCAGAAAATTTCGACCGAACTAGCCAAAAAAAGCCCCAAAAACCATCGATTTTCGGAAATTCAGCCTATTTTAGCCTGGATACAAGCTTTAGTAGGTTTAAAACTGTGCGTTGATAATTTTGTTGGATAGCTAAGAGTGTGAGGATCATTTTGACACCAAACTTGAAAATAAAAGAAGAAAAATAACGGATGCACCCAGTGTTAGTCGATTTTTGGTCTATTCTTTCGCTCTTTTTGGAATAATTTTGATGCCCCAGTAACCCCTATCACTGGGTTATCTTACTACCTCAAGGAATAAAATTCTCTCTAAAAGTGCTAAAAAGTGTCCTCCCAGTAATTTTTCGTCGTTTTTTTACGTCAAAAGTAGCTAAAACGCTCTTACGACACCATTTTGGCCATTTTCGGACCAGGGGGATTCTATGCTTCAGCCTTATTTCAGTCAGTCAAGCTCAAATCTGATCATAGGGCCGATCAGATAGGCACTGATTAGCCTTATCGTGGCCAATTTTTGTTTTTCGTGGCACATTGCAGCCTTTTCCAGAGTTTTCCCAAACCAAATCCGTGTGACTCTTATAAAAATCTAAATTTTCGCCAGAATAACAGTCTACATTTCTTGGCATTATGAAATAGTCAAAGGAAATATGCAAATACATGCTATGTATGTAAAGTTTATTTTTTGACTTTTGGTGATTGATTTTTTCCTTATGTAGCATTCTTTAACTCTATAAAATTATATTTTTAAATTTTTTCGTTTTAAATGTTTCCAATTCGAATAGTCTTTACTTTAGATCAAAACTTATTTTTTATGATAAGCTCACAAAAAACTAGTGAAAAATTATTTGTTTGCAATTAAATACTTAATATTTCCAGTTTTCGTTGGCTGGCCGGTAGATAGCTCAACCAGCATTGTTTAGCAAATAATAGTCCACAAAGGAAAGAATTTTTCTTGTTGTCTTGCCGCTTCTTCTTCTTTGGTTGGTTTTTCTTCCTATGACTCCTTTTTGTATTGAGTCTTTCTTTGCGCTTACAAATGTTTCAAGAGTGTCGAAATATTTTCTTTTATAGTTGCTATTGAAAAGTACTGATAACTTTTGGGTGTTCAAAAATGCAGGATGCAGTTTTCGTCAAATCTCAAGTTAGTAGTTTCTTTTATTTTGTTTGGTACTAAAACAGAAATTGAAGCTAGTCGCTTTTTGTAAAGCGCTAAGTAAAGTAGAGGCACCTCTGAAGCAAAAACATGTTAGAGCTTTGATAGTGGGCACTCACAAACAGCGTTCAGCTAGAATTTTTTGGCATGCTGTTTCCAGAGTCCAGTTGGAGAAGAACCCTGTACTTACATGGAAGTTTTGCCATCTTCTCCACAAAATCATTAGAGATGGACATAGGTACACAATATTGTAAAAAGTATTAAATATTATTGTTAAAATTGTTTTAAGAAAGGTGACGGATGATTCTCTAGCTCATTGTAGTCGACTGGTCCAGTTAGGAAATTTCTGGCAACATCTGAGAACATCTGGATATGGTCAGGCGAATACCAGTTATTGCAAAATGCTTGTGAGCAGACTGCATTTCCACAAAAAGGTTAGTATTAATATCTTAGACTGTAAATACAAAAATATACTTTTCTGCTTTTTAGTATCCAAGTATCCTTGGCAGGTATAATAACTTTTAAATTGATGATTTGCTTGGGGTAATGGGCTGGACATCATTTGTGTTTCAGTTTATTGCTAGCACCAAATCAGTTAGAGGCTTTGATTGGATCAGACATAAATGAAACCTATGAGCTTGCCATAGATATGCTAGATCAAATGGATGAACTACTTAACTTAAAAACAACTGGTAACGGGTGACAGGACTCTATCTTTGACATTACTTAATCTTAGTGATGAACATAATGGATTCACTGAGGTGGAGTTCCTTGATACCACAAGGCCAGTGTTTACTATCTCCTCTTATTCTGGTCATATTGGATACGAGCAAGTTTTATGACTTTCTGGTAAAGGCTCTGTTCAAACTGCATTCAACACTTCCACCTGATACTTTAACTGGTTGTTTAAAGCTTTGAAAAATAGCAAAATAAGTATGACTCATAATTTTTTCCAGGTCATCGAGAGCGTTTCTATGATGTATTTAGGAAAACCAAAAAATTTTATGAAGAAGCGGCCAATCTGCAATATTTTAAATATTTGGTGTCTATCCCTACATTGCCAACTGTTAGTTTTAGTTTAGCAGCAAAAATTTTTGAGTTGCTGATGTATATTTAGATAGCCCCAAACTTCTTGCATGCTTCAGACCTGGACTCCTATCAATCTCCGCAAGCCTATTTACATGTAGAAGCATCTTCGGATGGAGGAAGTGCTGATGGCGACATTACTCCGCCTGACTCTCAGTCTATGTGTGACGAAACAATTATCGACTTGACTATGCCTGAGTCTTCTTTTGTTGACCAGGAAACATCACAAGCACCCCTATTTGATCCGAAGTGGGTTTGGCTTGAACTGTTGTTTTCTTCACATATCTCATATTAGGTGCCGAAACTTGCATTTTTGTTTGGAGGGTCATTGTTTTTTGAAAAATTAGGGTGAAAATACAAGTAAAAAGTTGTTATGATTTCCATTGCTACCATTTTTGAAATTGACACGCTACAAAAAATTATAGACCAAAGAACCATGACTGTCGAGCGTAAATTAACAAGGGACCTTCACAAACAGTGAACTGTAAGCCATTTACACATTCCAAATCTTTTGCACTACAATGGTGCATCTGTTGTAAGAAGCTTATACCGTATTTTCTCTAATTCTGCCCCCGGGGTGGAATTTTTCGAGCTATTGCCAGAGGGAAGGGGAGAGGGGTGGTTCTGGCGGAATTAGAAACGGTGGCACAATTAGAGAGGGGGCGGGGGTGGTGCGGAAATTTCTAATTCTTCCGGCTGAACGCAAAAATACGATACATCATAAAATTTTAACTGGTTAGGTCCAAAACCAAACAAATTCCATTGACAACTTTAACATCAAAATAACATTAAACACTAAATTCTTGCGTGAAATCAATAGAATTATCGCTTTTACAGTCTTTCTAGCTGTTTCTTAAGCTAGAAATATAAGCCATAGAGCTAGGATTAATTCGTTCACCGATTTTTTAACCATAATTTTTTTAATTTTTGAGGTTGATCAAGTAGATTATGGTGATTAAGGTAACCATAATAAATTATTTTTTATTGACTATTTTTTGATTTTCAGACTTGCCAGACCAAGGCAAACCTGAAGAAAAAATTTTGAATTTAAAAAAAAACAAAAGTGTTTTCATGCCTGTTCAGGAGCTAAGAATCACAATTACCCCTGTGGTTTGCCCTCGGAAAAAAATTTGCGTGGGGGAAGGGGAGATTCTATACTTTAGCCAAATCATGATATCCGTATCATGGTTTTTGTCACTTTTGACAACTCCGTAAAATTTTTTTTAAGAAAGTAGCCAATCACCCGGATATAAGCTTTTCACAACAAATGCAACATTATAGCACAAAAAGATTTGGTTTGTGTAAACGGCTTACATTTCACAGTTTGTGCAGGGATGGCATACGACTCGATACTGTGACACACCGGGTCTAAAGTTCGAATCCCAATATGTGTTATTTGGTATTTTATGGTATTTTTTAAATTTTTTTTGTATAAATAGACATCATTTTTAACATGATAGTGTATTATATTTACTTCAATAATACCTGAAAGTTCGAAAAGAAGCTTGAATTTATGAGATGGATACCCCTGTTGGATACCCCGATAAATACCCTATTTTTTAAATTTAATCCTTGAATTTCCTCTCTAGAGTTTGACAACAGAGCTTATGAATGGATACATTATTTAATGTATTATTCGGAATTATCTCTAAAGAAGGGAATGGGAAAGAAGGGAATCTAACTAGGGTTGGTAAATGACATGTCATTTTGAAAAAGTGTCATTTGTCATGTCAGTTGTCATGTCCTTTTGTGTCATTTTCCAAATAACAATTTTATTTAGGTAAGCCAAGGTATCGATACCAAATGTTTTTAAGGAAGGACTTTTAAACAAAAAAGACATTTTGACTTTTTTGGAGGAAAAAGGTCATTTTATCTAATGCTTGTTGTCATTTTGAAACAAAAAAAATACAATTTGTATATTTTGACTAAAATTTCAGAAAAAAAAGATTCAAGATCCCGAAAAATGACAAATTTTCAAAACCAAACACATCAACATCATATTCTTCATCAACAATACTAATTTTTTCAATTGTTTATTGATTTGGTTCTTTTTCTAATTTTCCCACTTATGCTTTTTTTGCTGATGGGCATTTCAACAACAGTGCTTTACTTCGAAAAATTGGACCGACCTTTTTCCAGCTGATTTAGATCTTTTCGAAGGTGATTTCCGTTTTTTCGCAGCTGATTTCCCGCTTCTGCATCTGATTCAAAAAAAGTAATAAATCAGCTACAAAAACGTAAAATCAACTGCGAAAAAACGAAAATCAGCTAGATAAAAAATCAGCTGAAAATAGGGTGTGCTCAGAAAAATTCTGCTGGAATACAATTTCAAAATGACAAATCTTTAGTTACTTGTCATTTTGTGGTGTCATTTGTCACGTCATGTCATTTGTCATCTGTCATTACCCAGCCCTATCTCTAACCTTCAAAACTCCTATCATCCTTCCAGGTGACCTTGTAACCTTTTTTAAATTCGCGCCTTTACTGATTTTTCATTTAGCCGTTTTGTAGTTCATGAAACACATTTTAGCCCGTCCTAACGTGCGCTGGCCTACCATGAGCTTAAGGCTTTGCCTAAGTTAGAAAAATGACAATAAAATGGCCTAAAAATTTGAAAAAGGTGCTAATTCAAAAATAATCTCAAAGGGTACCAAACGCCCTAAAGCCGATGAGAATGAAAAATTTAGAGAAACAAACAGCATAAAAGTCCGCTATGAACCAAAAAAATTAACAAAAAATAGAAATTACACGTAACGGGAGTCGAACTTGAAATTGTATCTAGTTGCAGTATCGAGTCACTATGTGTATCGAGTCGTCGTTATACCTTTGTGCAGGTCCCTTGTAATTTTGAAAAACTAAATCCCTGTTTCATCTCTGTCTCATAAGACATTAGGTCCCCAAACCGCCAATTCAAAACTTTCGACGAAATTCAAATCCTGCTTCTAGATAAATCCTGCTTTTATACCACGGTCACTTTAAAATGCTTCTCATTTTAGAGATGAAATTATAAACTGTCTAAGAAGAGATGTGGACACTGAGCGGGAGACCAAAGAACGACTTATTCAAGAAGCTCGTTTGCGAATTGAGCAGGTAAATATTCTTTCACCGCAAAAATACTACGTAATAATTTTTTTAATATTTAGTACGAAAACAGGCTAATTCAAATGAAGCAGGAAATTGATTTGAACAAACAGACAGCTGATGACCGACTCGAGGAGCTACAAAAACTTCAATCTTCTGCACAGTCCTACCAACAACAAATACAATCAGCAGAAGAATTGGAGAAGAAGGCTATGGATAAGGAGCAAAGGTTTCTCAAAATGAAGACTATATATGACAATTTGAGGGAGGAACATATTAAAGTAATTTTTTTGCCTTTTTTAATAAAAAGTTTTAGGAATTTCTTGGTAGTGCTTTATAAAGTGCTTGGTAAAATTTTCAGGCTTTAACCGAAATCCGTGACCTTCGCTCCAAGACTGACACTCACGAGAATGAGCTTAAAGTCAAAGAGGAAGCATTGCGCCGGCTTAATCGCCAACTAGAAGAAGCTACTCAAGAGCGTAGTTTAGTGCAAGAGCAAGCCCAAACTAGTACTGATACACTCTCTTTACTGCAAAGTCAATTAGACCAATTGAAGCTAGATCATTCCGAACAACAGCAAAGTCTTCAAAAACAAAGTCAGAGCCATTTGGAAAAGCAGCGTGATCACTTTATGAGTTAGTTTTGTTTGGCTCTGTTCTTGTTGAGGCACATCAATACTTTCAATTCAGCAAAAATTTCGTCTGCAGCCATTTCAATGTTGGAACAAAGTGCAGAGGATTTGCAAAACGCGACTTCAATCTCATATCCACCACGTGGGTTCTACTTTTTATGTCCAGATTTTTTTATCAAATTATGTTCAGAACTGGCTGCCATCTCTCTGCGCATCACCATTGAACATCTCGAAGCTACTGTAACGCCATCCATTGGCTCTCCTTCATTGTGTGAACCAGCCATCTTATTAGCGCATAGAGTGGCTGAAATCGTGGTCAATTGTGCAGCTGCCGCCTATACATCTTCAATCCAACACTATGAACGTAAAATACTGCCTGTAAAATTCAGGGCTTAATCGATTTTGGATTCAGCTGTGAATGAGCAATGCAAGAAAGTCCTGGGAACAACCATCAATTTCTTTGGTTTTATGAAAGACTTAAGCGTTGCAGACATGATGAAGACCAATGCTCCAGTGTTACAATCTGAATTGGAAAAACTGGAGGAGTTTGTCAAGGCGCTGCCCATTCTTTCGTCTGGCGATATAGATTTAGAAGCTGTTGGAAGCCAATTGGATATGGAGATGCAGCAAATGGATGCGGCAATTCAAAACGCTGTGGCTCAGATTGAACAGTTACAGAAAAAGTCTAGGGAAAATAACTCTGGCATCAGGTTTTTTCACTCTTAACAGCTAAATTAAATAATTTTTAAGTGTTGTTTAGAGTGGAAGTCAACGACAAAATTCTGCTTTCCTGCACATCCCTTATGGCATGTGTGAGAGAGTTGGTGGCCAGAAGCAAAGATGTGCAAGAAGAGATTGTTGCTTTGGGCAGAGGAAGTGCTTCTCCCAATGACTTTTACAAGCGCAACCATTTGTGGACCGAAGGTCTGTTGTCAGCGTCCAGAGCTGTGGGTGTGGCTGCAACAGTGCTAGTGTAAGAATTCAGAAAAACGGACTTTAGTAGCCATACGCCGCCCCCTATAAATTTTTCTTTTTAAAACTTGAGTGAAAAGTACCCAAATATTATTCCCAGACCACGTAAAAAATGCGTAAGACATTTTTTAGTCCCGGGTAACACACGCTGGCTTACCCTGAGCTTAACACTTCGCTTGTCGTGCGTGATCTTGACTCCTGGCTCAGAATTTCACGCTGAACACCATGGTGTTGCACATCTACATTTTGAGAGGCCTTTTTGAGATTCCGAGGTGATTTTGAGTCGATATAGGGTATTTGGAAGCAGTTAAAAAAAGTTGATTTGTGATGGGGGTATATCCAGGTAGTGCCAAAATATCAATTTTAGAAAAGGCGATAAAGGCCAAGCAAGTTAGTCTATCTTTATATAGTATTTGTGATTTGTCCGTCCTAACATGTTTTTTATAAATTTGACTTTTTATAGTATTTTTTAACAATACAGTTGAACCTGGATAACCGGACACCCCGATAACCGGACACTTTTATGTCTTCTTGTTTAAAAAATTTGAAAAAAAATTCAACCCGAAATTTGGTGAAAAGGTCCCGATTTTTTACTGATCACTAAAAAAATTTTTCATTTCAATGAGCAAATTTGAAAGAAACGCTCTGCTACGCTGTAGCACAGAACCTTAGCTATCTTTTAAAGAAAGGTTGCCCCGATATCATGCTTCGTTGGGTCTGGCAATCGATTTTTAGTAACAGGTGGAGGTTCCCAGATGAGGTACCCGGGTAGTACCAAGCAGTGTTGGCAATTTGAATCATTGCTGAATGATTCAAATTAAAAATTAATTTGAATCGTGATTCAAATTAATCACAGTTGTCTGTGATTCATTTGAATCACGCGTCAAATTAATTTTTTAATTTGAATGATGATTCATTTGAATCACAGTTGCCTGTTGAATCATGATTCAAATTATCGTGATTCAAACGACTCATTTTCGAAATTAATTTGAATCAATGATTCAAATTGCCAACACTGGTACCAAGGCATTGTCACAGGTTTAAATCCTGGTGGTAGCATACATTATTATTTTGTTTCGAAGGGATCACTTATTGTAAGCGGGGTATTTATGTGGCCAGGTAAGGTAAGTAGGTGGCCAGGCAGGGTAGGTAATGGCCAGCTAGGGAAGGTAGGTGGCCAGGTAGGGTAGGTAGGTGGCCAAGTAGGGCACCAGGATTGAACCCCAACCACCAGGATAAGGCCCGAACAACTAGAATGGGACCCGAACCACGTGGATACCCCTCAACCACCACGATGGTGCTTGAACCACGTTTATACATCCAAAGCACGAGGAATGTACGCGAACCACTCAAATACCCTCAACTATCAGGATGGGGTCCGAAACACGTGGATATTCTCAGGTCAAGTTACACAGGAGGGTTGTCCGACATTTGCTTGCCACCACATTTGCGCGCCAAAATACTCATTTTCATATCTGGACTTCATTTTAACCCCCTAGACAATAGATAAAAGCTCAAGTATGCAATTGGGCCACGTAATTAGTGATTTAACGATATAGTGAATCAGCGGATCACCTGGATAAAAGGGTGGTAATGTCGAATTGAAGCTTTAAGACTTTTGTGGTGGACGGCGAAATCAGCTTTCGGTGTTATAAGCCATATGCAGGCAACAAAACCGCCCAACTGTCGACGTAGCGCCTCTCACATTCAGGTATTATGCTTTTTGGCTAACCTTTTCTATTTGATTTAAATACAAAACTTGAAAATAGATGCAGTTTCCAGTTTCAGTAAGCCTTCAATCGATGTGATTTCGACCGCAAAAGATGGGATATCAGATGGCAAACTTCTATGTCTTCCAAATGACAGAGTTCTTCAGCGAATTATTCATAATGTAAAAAATCCTGATAAGCCTATTCGGGAAATCATATGGTTGGACTTTTTACTTAAACTAAACAAGGAACTCCTTTTCTCTTGGTCGACTTTCGGTAAATTAACTTTCAAATGCTTTCTGCGGTGCTTCATAGCTGTTAAGTTCCAGTCAAGCTGAGCCCAACAAGCATCCTTTCTTCATTTTTTGTCGAAGCTTGCTATGAACATGCTCAATCGAAACGCCAATTGGGCAATAGATGGGACTTTCTTCTCCACTGCTCAGAACTTCTACCAGCTCTACTCAATCAATGCCTTTTGGGACAATTGACCTCGCCAGCTGCTTATTGTCTCCTTCCTAACAAATCTACGGATACCTATCGCCGAATGTTTACATGGGTTTCAAAGACCTGTTTCTGTGATGGCCGTTAACCGATTCAAAAGGGTATTTTAAGATTTTTTGCAGACTTCAAAATAGCGCCAATAAAAGCCATCTCAGACGTTTATGGGGATTTGGATCTTTCATGTTGCCTATTCCATCTTGCCGAAAATGGCATTTGCAAACGTACACTCCAAAGGGTTGATGCTTGTTTATTAGAATGAAAAAGCCAAGTTCCTACTTCGTTCTTTGGTATCGCTTGCTTTTCTTCCAGAAAATGAAGTGGGCGATGGATTTGATTATGTGGCTACTTTTTTGAGTACCTTGTCTCTTTTTGATGAGCTTGGGCTTATTGATCAGCTGACAGGTTGATTTTCACTTGATTTCGATAGATCTGTGCTATATGTACTATAGATCCGTCATCGGAATGGAAGAATTTCAAGAGATGGTATGTTCCCTGTTGCCCATTGGAATCGCCGAGATGCTGCTATTGAAGGGTTGCCGAGGATGAACAATGCTATCGAAGGCTGGCACTATGCATTTAATCGTGTATTTTCCAAAGCACATATGCTACTTAGCCAACTTATTGATCGACTTCAAATGGAAGAAGAAAAGACTCGCCAAATAATCCTGAGCTGCTTGAAGTGATTGTGTGATTGTAATAAATTGTCATATGAAAATCTTTAAAGCTCGCGTCAATCCAGCTGAAGCTTTGCGTCAAGGGCGGCGACCCAGCGAAATCCAGAGGGAAGAAAACATTAATCTTCTTGCGCTAGGATACTGCTTCGACAAAAGGCTTTAGTTTCTCAAATCGATTTAGCACCACCTGGCAAGATTTACAGTTCCAAGCAATCTGGGTGCCGAAGGAGTAAACATCCATGATGAAGATGAAAATTTGAGTGGTGTTGAAAATTAATTGTTTGTTGATTCGCATTAGTGTTATTTTGATGGTTGTTCTCACATAAAATCTATTAACCAAATATGATTCTTGTATGGAAAGGAGTTTTGAGTAGTTAATCAATTGAGTATAGAAAAGATAAGTCCTGAATTTTTTCAGCGGTCCGGCTGGATGGTCACTTGCGAGGGGTAATTTGTCTGATTAAAACGTATTTTTATTTTTAAAAAAGTGCTCTTGGTTCAAAATTTTTATGCCCGCTTGACTCAAAGTTGAATTCCAAAAATGAGGACCTAATCATTGATCCATGATATCCACCTACCAACCGCAGGAATAACATACTTTTTTACGTGGCGAATTTATGGTCCTGGTTGTTTTGACACTGTGAAGTTTTTCGAACTCACGAAAACTAATATAAGCTGGTGAAGAAACTTTTGGCACTGAAAAATAAATAAAAATTAAGCAACTATCCAGGCAACTGTCCCCTAAAAACCAAGGCTGAACTGTCAAGGCGAACTGTCCCCTATAAAAACCAAGGCGAACTGTCCAAGGCAGAACTGTCCCCTATAAAAACCAAGGCGAACTGTCCGGCGAACTGTTCCCTATAAAACCAAGGCGAACTGTCCAAGGCAAACTGTCCCTATAAAAACCAAGGCGAACTGTCCAAGGCGACTGTCCCTATAAAAACCAAGGCGAACTGTCCAAGGCGAACTGTCCCCTATAAAACCAAGGCGAACTGTCCAAGGCGAACTGTCCCTATAAAAACCAAGGCGAACTGTCCAAGGCGAACTGTCCCCTATAAAAACCAAGGCGACTGTCCAAGGCGAACTGTTCCCTATAAAACCAAGGCGAACTGTCCAAGGCAGACTGTCCCCTATAAAAACCAAGGCGAACTATCCAAGGCGAACTGTCCCCTATAAAAACCAAGGCGAACTGTCCAAGGCGAACTGTCCCCTTAAAAACCAAGAGCGAACTGTCCAAGGCGAACTGTCCCCTATAAAAACCAAGGCGAACTGTCCAGGCGACTGTCCCTATAAAAACAAGGCGAACTGTCCAAGGCGAACTGTTCCCTATAAAAACCAAGGCGAACTGTCCAAGGCGACTGTCCCCTATAAAAACCAAGGCGAACTGTCCATGGCGAACTGTCCCCTATAAAAACCAAGGCGAACTGTCCAAGGCGACTGTCCCCTATAAAAACCAAGGCGAGACTGTCCAAGGCGAACTGTTCCTATAAAAACCAAGGCAGACTGTCCAAGGCAGACTGTCCCTATAAAACCAAGGCGAACTGTCCAAGGCAGAACTGTCCTATAAAAACCAAGGCGAACTGTCCAAGGCAGAACTGTCCCTATAAAACCAAGGCGAACTGTCCAAGGCAACTGTCCCCTATAAAAACCAAGGCGAACTGTCCAAGGCGAACTGTCCCTATAAAAACCAAGGCGAACTGTCCAAGGCGAACTGTCCCCTATAAAAACCAAGGCAGACTGTCCAAGGCAGACTGTTCCCTATAAAAACCAAGGCAGAACTGTCCAAGGCGAACTGTCCCCATAAAAACCAAGGCGAACTGTCCAAGGCGACTGTCCCCTATAAAAACCAAGGCGAACTGTCCAAGGCAGACTGTCCCCTATAAAAACCAAGGCGAACTGTCCAAGGCAGAACTGTCCCTATAAAAACCAAGGCGAACTGTCCAGGCGAACTGTTCCCTATAACCAACAAGAACTGTCAAGGCAAACTGTCCAATAAAAACCAGGCGAACTGTCAAGGCGAACTGTTCCCTATAAAAACCAAGGCGAACTGTCCAAGGCGAACTGTCCCCTATAAAAACCAAGGCGAACTGTCCAAGGCGAACTGTCCCCTATAAAAACCAAGGCGAACTGTCCTATTTCCAAAGTTATGAACATTACATTATTACACAAAAATTTAAACACTTCAAATTTTCAGAAGGCTGTAGCGAAACTTTTTTGTTAAGAATTTTCAAACCGAAAACACCATCGTGTTTAGCGTGAAATTCTGAGCAAGGAGTCACTAAGATCACGAACGACAAACGGAGTGTGAAGGTTCAGTTACAGCGATTTTAAATTGGTCAAATTTGTGGGTTGAGGGTTTTTCGCTACTAGCGCCAGAAAAAGGTTTTTGCTGTTTATCAGTATTTTATTGCAGCAACTCAGCAGATGGTGTGATTGGTGGCAAAGCTAAGTATGAGCATTTGATTGTGGCTGCACAAGAAATTGGCGCAAGTGTGGCCCAGTTGTTTGTTTCTTCAAGAGTGAAGGCTGACAAAGACTCCAAGAGAATGGCTGAGTTGGGTGCAGGTGATGATTATACATTATTACTACAGTCATATAGTCTCAATACACCCGATTTAAAATACTGTACACCCATAAAATTAACATCTGGGTTTCAACTTTGAAAAAAAAATCAATAAACTTCACCACGATAGGACATACGCTTCGATGAAACATACAGACAGTGTTTTGGTGATCTCACTAAGAATTCTCCGTGAGAATTAGGAAATACCCAAGCCCCCGAAGTAAGCGTAGGGGGCTTGATGGGTTAGAGATGCGCGCACTCACTTACCTTAGACATGATTCCGAGCAAGACTTCTTATCAAAAATGCATCTTAAGAGTCTTTTTGCCGAGCTCCAGTCAAAATCACTCACTACATGTGTATAAAACACAGAAAAAAGTCAAAGACATTTTTTTCTTACACTTCACAAACTCAAAAGGGACCTTTAATTCTTTTAGCCTAACAAATTTTTTTTAAGAAGTTATTAAATATTGAAAATTTTACACTACCGTATTTCCTCTAATAGAAGCCCCCTCTCCAATAGAAGCCTCCTCTCCAATAGAAGCCCCCTCTCCAATAGAAGCCCCCTCTAGAAGCTGAGTGAAAAATATAAGCCCCCTCTCTAATATAAGCACCCCCTTAAAATAAAAAAGATTTCATTTGGATTCGCGCCTTTTTTGTTGACAATTTTTTTGTGATTCATTACATACATAGAGCGTTTAGAGACTTTCTTTATAAAAACGTCAGAAAAAACGTTTCACGTGAAATTTTGCGACGGCGAATTTTGTCAACGGCGAAAACCGTGACGGCAAATCAGCCCCGTCCCATATATAAGCCCCCTCTCCAATAGAAGCCCCCTCTCTAATAGAAGCCCCCTTGAGGCTGAGTGAAAAATATAAGCCCCGGGGCTTCTATTAGAGGAAATACGGTAGTCGAAAGTTGGGGGTCGACAGTCAGTTTCGTCGACAGTTGGGGGTCGTTCGAGAATTTCTCTAACTCTGACTCAGGGATGAGATTTACATCCTACTCCTTATTGGGATAGGATATTTTAGGATAAAAATTAAAAACTAAATTATAATAGTATCCTATCACGATATTTTGCATTTTTTGATGGGTTTTTAGTCATTTCTATGCAAACCTTGTTCAGCATGGTCAATTTACTTGTGAATTGCCTTTTAGATTCAGTTAGAACTAACTGTTAACTTTCAAATTCAACATCGACATCTGGGATGGTAGTAACAATCAACGGATCAAATCCGCGGATAGAAATATCCGCAGATAAAAAACCGTATTAACAATCGCGGATAGAAATATCCGCGGATACGGATAAAATCCGCGGAGTTATCCCTAGCTGCGGATAAATCCGCGGATAAATCCATGGATTTATCCGCGGATAAAATCTACGGATGAATATCCGGATAGCCATTTCTCTTATGTAATTTCATTTCCTACTACTTCACTGTCTTTTCAAAATAATTTTTATATTTTATTCATACTTCTTCCTGTTCATTGTATATAAAAAAGTAAACAATTTATGCTCAAATTAATTTTTTCATCTGGCATTTCATCAATTAAGAAAAAAATTTTTGCACAAAATGGTTTCGATAATTGTTTCCACTATTACTGTAAGCCATGTTGGTGATATTAATATCTGGTTGATTTTCTTCAAAATCATCTTCTATCCCATCAAAATGTGGTTGGTTCAAATCGATGGCGATGATGTGCAAGACTGCAGAAGCAACTATAAAACTAGACACATTTTCCAAATCTATGCGTAATTCTCCATGTAAGCTATGAAATCTTCTTTTCCACCTTCCAAAAGCTTGTTCAACAAGAACTCTAGTCTTCGCATGGGCGGAATTGTAACTTTAATAACAAATAAGTCATCAAGATTACGAAATTTGGCTCTATATGTGTTCGCATAACCCTGAAAAAAATTTGCCTTGGTCCCCCCTGCTGCTTTTTGAATTTTGTTTTTTCTGAAAACTAATCGAGCTAAAAGTTAAGAGGTGCCTATCAAGCCCTCTAACAAAGCTGTGCCCAAACAACAACTCGCTAAGCTTCAGCAAGATGTGCTGCAACAAGAGCTCCGTAATTCTAATAAGTTAGATGATGTTCTTGATAGAGCTAAAGAATTCTTCAATCTAGGCGCGCAATTTTCCAAAAAAACATTTGGATTACATGCAACAAGAGGAAGAAAAATAGATTGAAATGTACAAAATTCAAAGATTTTTTTTCATAATTGTTTTGAAGCTTTCATCTTTCTTGTAAAATTTTACTCGTGTCTTTGCCTGTTGCTTGCTTTGAACTTTTTCAAGTTTGCTTTCAAAATACTTCTAAAACGCTAAAAAACCTATATTATCAATGTATGGTGAAAAAACAACAACGATATAAAAAATAAATTGAATGCAGGTCAAGTAGTGCTAAAATAATGCTATAGCAACAAAACGCATGTTTGTGGTAGTTTAAAAACAATTTCTTAATGTATTGAAGAATATTTATAGTTTAAAAGATATATTCGAAAAAACATGACAAAAAAATTATCCGCGGATTTATCCTGCCCCCGACCAGGCTAAGGATAAAATCCGCGGATTTTTTATTTTTACTACGGATTTTATCCGCGGATATTTATCCGTATCCGCGGATTTTATCCGCAGCTACGGATTTAAATGCGGATATTTCGATTGTTACTACCACTCCTCGTTTTGAAATTTTTTGGTTTTGCATTCAGCATAAATTTTTTATTAAAATGCTTTTCAAATTTTAAAAATCTCTGTCAAATTTCAAATTTGCAAAAAATATTTTTTATTTAAATTAGAAATTTTTTATTTAAATTTTGTCTAGCGGGGACTTTGAAAGTTAACAGTTAGTTCTTGCTGAAATGGCATTTTTACAAGTAAATTGACCGTGCTAAACACGAATCCAAGTTAGTTTTGAAGGTTTGCATAAAAATGACTAAAGACCCATCAAAAATGCAAAATATAGGATACGATTATATTATATAGGATTCTATTATATTTTAGGAGGGTATCCTAAAAAAGGATATTTTAGGATATTTTTCCTACTAAAATATCCTTATTAGGATGTAAATCTCTTCCCTGCTCTGACTGTCCAAATATTTTTCTATTCTCTATCTGAATCACAACACTAGTAAAGGCTGTAAGTGAAGATGAAAACTGAAAAATAAGTTCTTTTCAGTTATCAGGACCTCCACTATTTTTAAAAAGTTTTGGATGCTGATCTTTGATGCTGATCGCGTCCAAAAAAGATAATTTTAGAACATTTACGGACGTTTAAATTTTGGGGTTATATATATTGCTCTTAATAGGAGGTCCTGATAACCGAGAAGAACCAAAATATTTAAAAACCAAAAATATTTAGCAAGTCAGAGTTATAGCGATTCTCACTGATAATTCTTAGTAAGGTTCTCACTCTCAGTGAGCTCACCAAAACACTGCATACAGTTCCGGTCGGTCCCAAGGTATATGTTAAATTGAGACTCGACTATACTAATATTTTAAAAGATTTGTTCAAAAACTGTAATTTTAGCCTCGAAGTCAGTGAATGGAGCCACAGCTGTAGTGGTAGCAGCTGTCAAAAGTGGGCAGGAATCGTTGAACGACGAGAGTAAGTCAAATTGTATGATAATAAGCTGAATAACTTACGCGGGAACTGGATTATAGAACTGCTCGACTTTACTCACTTCACCCTACATGAAGCTAAAAAGGTAGTAGAAAATATTTTTTATATGATTTGAATATCTTGTATTTTTTATCTTTTTATAGGAAGAGATGGAATCACAAGTTAGAACTTTGGAGCTTGAAGCCGAGCTTATTAGAGAGCGATCTAAGCTGGCTGCGCTACGCAAGCAGCACTATCACATGGCTTCACTAGTCCAGAACAAGAATGGGACAGAAGAATAAAGGATGTCACAGGAAATTCGGAAATGAAATAATCAGTTTATTTATTTGTTTTATGGTAGTCCACTGACAACAACTCACTAGTTTTGGTCCTTTTCTAAATTTTTGAGCAGATACTCGACAATTGTTTTATTATTCTGTATGATATGAAATTTATAACTAATAATTGTTTCTTTATTGAAATGCTATAATCTAGTTGATGCTATCTACAACTAAACTCAGAAAAAGTGACAAAAAATGTGCTGATTGAGTACCCATGAAATAGAGCAGATTTTTTTCGATTTGCACAATCATATAAATAAAACATACCAAGTATTTATTTATTTGATTTTTTAAGGGGCCAATAAGCCAACCTGCAATGTTACGGCTGGTAAATCTTTAAAATAAAAGGTGCATTTACATGTAGGTTTTCGGATTTTTAGCGGTCAATCAACAAAGAGCTAGTGTAATATACACCACCCAATAATTTTTACTTAGGCTTGGGCCCGTAGGTTTAGGCTTAGGGCTTGGCCATTACTAACAAGGGCTTTTGTACAACTTTTTTTCAAAAATGGTGGTTTAGGTACCCTCCAAAAATTATTGCGCAGGGTGTATTACACTAGCGTCAAATTTTCCGTTCAATTTTTGAAGCTAAAAGCTTTTGGAATTTTTCAAAACTTAAAAATCTTTTTAAAAATTCTCTGCCACTAATTTATTTCCTACACACTTCTAGAGTCTAATCTGCGATATTCGCGATATTCTCTTGGCTGCTGGAAATTTTCGACAATTTGCCCGATTTTTAGCGCCTCAAATTTGATAACTTTTGAAAGCACTGTCAGAGTCAGGCAGCACTCTATAAATGTCTTCTGATAAGCTGTCGATATGTTTTTCGATAGATTATCGAAAATGTCCAGGAGCCTATTCAATGATTTTGCTCTGAAATTTAAACTCAACTTTTAAAAATATTTTCCGATAAAAACGTGTTTGTCCAAGGCATATGAATTCAAAAAAAAATTCTGATTCAATTGATGAAAAATAAATTATTTATTCTTGTAAATTCACACAACCACAGACAATCACAACCATATACCGTATTTCCTATAATAGTAGGTTCGGGCCTTATTTTTTCACTCAGGCTCTAGGGGAGCTACTATTAGAAGTGGGGGGTTCTTCTATTGGAGGGAGCCTCACAGCCGCCCAAAACTCGAAAACATAATCGTTAGGGGTTTTGAAGCAGAAGAAGTGGAAATTCAAAATTACTGCTATTTTTGACTAGGAAAATAGCTTTCCAACCTAAAACACCTAATCATTTTGGAAATTCTGTTTTTTTACGAAATTTGGTCTGTATTTTCTGTTAGAGATCAGATCAAAAACAGTGAACACATTTATTGTATCCTTTCAAATAGCAGAGAGAGATAAGAGCGACTTCATTTTATTCCAAATTTATTCCGACACAAAACTGATCTGAACACAGACGTTCAGACCCTTATACTAACAACAATAATAGACACGTTTGAATCGCTACAAGACAAATGGCAGATTCAAAACACAGTACATAAATAAA
>JAMRYI010001243.1:0-36175 GCA_029231635.1 Ditylenchus weischeri
ACTTGTTCACACTTTTTCCGACAAAATTTGGAGCTTGCCCGAAATTCTTCTGGCTGTGCGCGTGCTTATTCCGAGACCCAGACGTTCATTTGCATGCTTGGTAACATCGGTGGCTGTCTTCAAAGGATCCTTTTTGACGATTCGAACTAAGGCTCTATCACTTTTCTCACTTGACTTGCGCGGACGACCACTACGAGGAGCATGTTTGCAGAAGTTTCAGTTGATTTGAAGCGCTTGGTGACTCTCGAAACCATTGCATTGCTCACACCAAATAAAGACGCGACCTTCGAGTTGACATACCACTATCCGATGCTCTTTTGATATAGCTTCTCTGGTCTGCACAGGCTGATTCTTCTTGTTTACCATCTTCTAGAGCTAAAAACAACTTTTGTAAAGGCGACAATAACAAAGAGGTGAGCGAATGTACAAAAATCAAGGGTGTTACATTACTTTTGTCCAGCCCAAATGGACTAGTCGTGAAAAGAGTGGCTGTAGAATGAAATTGTGCCCTCAAGAATGAATTTTTTGGGAATCATGTTCCTTGCTTAAAAATACACTTAAAATGTTTTGCCGGACAAAATTTTGCCAGGAGATACTAAAACTTTACCAAAACTTAGATTTTTGTACAGGTGTTACATTATTTTTGTCCGCTACTGTAAAAACGGTTGGCTAACAAGAAAACAATATTTTCGTGGCGAGACTATTATTTTTTTATAATCATTCGAAAAACCGTTGGAAACTGACCGTCGGAAACTGACCATAAGAAAAACCGTCGGAAACTGACCATAAGAAAAACCGTCGGAAACTGACCATAAGAAAAACCGTCGGAAACTGACCATAAGAAAAACCGTCGGAAACTGACACTGTCGGAAACTGACCTAGCCCCACCCCTCAGATAAGGCACACCATGCAAGTTCGACTCCACCTCAGTGCTTTTTCTTTTGTCTAGTGTCTTATTGTATTGTCTTTTAACTTTCTCATCCTTTTTTGTTGTAGTTGTGTTTTTATTTGTTTTCAAAGCAATGATGCTACGGAGAAAGTAATATACCTGCTAGCTCAAGCTGTCTGAAGGGTAGGATGGCACGGAAAAATAATATTCATGTCATCCTCGAACTCTTTATATTGGTGATGAACTGATTGTCTTGCTATTCCTCTTTTTTATTTGGTTTTACCTTGGTGCCCCCTGCTGTTTGGTTTTTTGTCATTTATCAAAGTCGCACTATTCCTAAATGGTGCATGGAGTTGTCTTTGGGTCACCCAGCAACAGAAATTTTGAAATATCCCCTTTTAGTGTGATAGTGTGACGGCAACAAATACTTGTATATTTGCCAAGCTCATATTCTTATTTCTTTCTTGACGTTTAGAATTTTTTGTCGATGGTTAAGTGGAAGCCTATATAATCGTTCATTACTCTTAAAATTATTGCAACAACGGAAACAAGTCTTGAACAAGGTAATGTGCTTCTAAAATGTTACAAATTCCGTTTGTAATACAGGTTGGCCCAAATTGGTCGAAAACGTCCGATTTTTTTGGGCCACCTTGTAAAGTGGGTGTTTTTGACCGGCCTTGAGCATACCACAATGCTTGGAGTTTAAATATTGCATGGTGACAATAAATTTTTGATAAATCTTTGTTTTTTGCCATACTAAACCTACTTTTCCACCACCAGCAATAAATCCTACCTTCAGTGAAAGAGCACACATTCTGGTAAAGGCTTCAAACTTTATCCACGCTTCTTTTATACCATCTGTGTTCGAAACATGGAATTTCCAGTTCATTGCCAGTTGGTTGGCCAACTCTTCGAACCGATTTAATATTCCTTGTTTACAGATGACCGGAGACATGTGTTTGTATATCTGTGCATCACTTAATGCTAGTGCAGTGGTAGTAGTGGTGGTCATTAGACCGGAGCTTGAAGCAGTAAATACTTCGGCAAGGCTCATTTTGCATGGACTAGCTTACCACATTTTTTGGTTGGCACTGACTGAATAAACAATTGAAATTGGCGAAGATAGTAACTCTGAAGCATATTGTCAACTTTTACAGAAACAAAAATATTGAATACAGACAAGCTCAATTTTTACTGTACAACTTGGTCTCACAAAAAGAGCCATCAAATAAATAGTGACATAAGATCAAAGTTTAGACTGCAGTCTAGAAAACGAACTACAATGGAATTTTTCAACCACAAAATGATTGGTTTACGATAGTATTTTTTAATTTCTAGTCAAAATAGCTTGTTAGCGACTACTCTTTCATTTGCAAGATCTCGATTTAGCAAAGATGATGTATCAGTTATCAGATCAGAGAGAGAGAATTTTATGATTAAACTTCGATAAAATTGAACGGGTTGTATAAAAAAGTTTTGAAATGACATGTCAGTGAGAATTATGAAAACACTGTTCTTAAGGGCCGTGTGAGTGGTACAAATGCTGTTTTTTCTGTTATACGACCCTTTTGGACGCTTAGGAGGTAGAAAATAAGAAAGAGCAATACTTTATTTAGTACCACATTTACTCTATTTTGTACAAGATTTTCTTTTGCCTTGTTCTCTTCAATTTTCTAACCTTTTTTACAAAGTGATAATACCATTAGGTAGCCCTGCTATCCTAGTTTCTGAAAAAGTTCAACTTTTTGCAAAATGTTTTCAAAATACTGTTCAAAAAAATTAAAGGTATGGACGAAATTATTTTTTTGACTTGGTACATACTTTTAATTTTTTGAACAGTATTTTGAAAATATTTTGCCAAAAATTAAGCTTCGTTAGAAACTAGAATCGCAGAACTACCTATTAATGTTATTACTTTATAACATTCATATCAACCTTTTTATATCAACCCTTTATATCAACGTTATATCAACTTTATATCAACAAACTTTATATCAACTTTATAACAACAGCACAACTACATCAAAAAAGGATGAGAAAGTTAAAAGACAATACAATAATCAAGTTTGTATTCATATTCAACCCTCTTTAATACGATTTTTGCAGAGCTCTTTACGAAGGCATCGAAAACGACGAGGATGACAAAACCATCAAGGATTTGGTCACGCTTCTCTTCGAAAGGGGGCGTGTAAACAGCAGAAGTACCGTCTTTTTTTATCAAATAGTTCATTGACCATTTCTCTAATTTATATTTCATAGGCACGCCACAAAATGACCCACTCCATTTAAAAGACTACGAAACTTGGTAAGAATTGCAGTTTGCGAAGTTTGCGGAGCGGAGAAGTTTGCGAAGTTTGCGCAGTTTGCGAAGTTACTTAAATCGCAATGATTAGCTGATCTGCTGCGGATTTGCATTAGATAAGTTTTTGGAAGCTAATTTGCCGTCCCCTTCTTTTCTTTTGTTCCTCATTCTTAGGTAACGCTACCGTTGGCATAAAAGCAAGACTCACGCTGTTTTGGTTGCTCTGAAGGTTTGTCTTGTTTAGTTTCCAGTGCCTTTATTCATAAATTGGTTTAAGAGTGCTGCGAATCACCTCTGCTCCCGTTGGAAGAAGGTCTACGAACTGTGAAATGGAATCTCTATGGCCGGTCTACTGTCAGATGGGAGGATTCTGGTGTATGTTAGGATTTATTGACCTTCTAAATTAAATTTTCATTTTAGTCGCTTCCTGCAGTCTGAGTGCGGCTCTTTATTGCGATGCTAAACAAGAAAATTCAGCTGAGTAGGTCTAACTTTCTGCATTCATCACTAACTACCGTATATTTGGAGTCGCAAGCGAATACTTAGTTCTTTGGAATGCGCCTTTTTGGGGTTGGACTCACAATTGCAGGCTACGACGTAAGCAGATAAATTTTTCTGGTCTGGTACCTTTTTTTTTTAAATTTCATTGCGACTGCATACGGCCTGACAAATTCATCAGTCAATGTAACGTCAAATCCGTGAATTATACACATACGTTTTTTCGTCTACATGGAAGCTACAGACTTTGGCGATTGTATGTAGTCGTAATGTTAGGTATGTGCGTGGGCAAGCCTTTCCTGAGCCGTAATTTGCATAATCCATCGTGGGTGAGGATGAAAACAATTTTTACCAGAGTCTCTAAAAGTGCAGCCCGTGCACAGCCTGCGAAGTGTAACTTTCTATGTGCCTTCGTGCCCCATCTCAAGACAGTATGGCTAGGCCATTGTAACATAACTGTCGGAGCATGTCAACCTCATGCAAGAGGCTACGTAGCAAAAGTGATTATAAGTCACATATTATTTACCATAGTCATTTGCTAGATTTAATATCACTACTTTTCAAATATGATGGGTCACTCAGGTTCTCAATTAGGAAAGTCTCTTTTTGTGCCTTTTATTGATCAGTAATTCAGATCCTGAACAACCGTTTCTTCTTATGGTCGATTTATTCAGGTACAACTATGTAATATTTAGGTAGTAGTCACTGTAATAGTTACTGTGTAGTACACTACGGTTCAAAGGTGGTAATGTTTCAAACGGCAAACGGCACACTACGGTTCAAAGGTGGTAATGTTTCAAACGGCAAACATTACGGTTCAAAGCTGGTCACTACGGTTCAAATCTGGTATTATTGTCATTATGACATACACAAGTGATAATCTGTGGCATATATGTATCACTCGTGTCTTTCTCTCTTGGATCTGTCAATTATCACTTGTCACAGATTATCACTTGTGTATATCATAATGACAGTAATACCAGATTTGAACCGTAGTGACCAGCTTTGAACCGTAGTGTTTGCCATTTGAACTATAACGAAAACACGTAATTCATGGATTTGACGCTACATTAACTGATTTAATAAAGGCCTTTCCCCCTGTTGATTTTTTGTCTTTTGTTTACTCTCAGATAAGGCCAGCAAACCGGATGGGTCGGACTTAAACATGTTTTCTAACTACAAAAAGGCCAGCAAACCGGATGGGTCGGACTTAAACATGTTTTCTAACTACAAAAAGGCAAGAAAGAGAATAGTTTTGGGCTGTCCTAATACCTTTGCCTACCCTACGCCTACAGCCACAAAAAATCAACAAAGCAGTTAATATACCCCAGGCATATACCCCATAGTGGAAGAGTCGCGCAGCGCTCGAGACTTCATAATACTGAAAACAAAACTTGAAGGACAGTCGAAGTCAGAAAGACTTACCGTTCTATGTTTGCACTCCACCCGTACTCACCGGTCCCAATGCAGCACGGCGACTTGACCAGTCGATTAGAGATCGAAACTTTCTGAACCTTGCTGCCCAGAACATCCTTGACCACCTTGCACAGCTTCTCGAAGCTCAGGCAGCTCAAGACCTTCTTTGGTGACAGACACAAGTTTCTTGCCATCGAACTCTTTCCTTACGGATCCACCACTAAAAGGACAAGGTATAATTTAGAAAATTAGACAAAAATTATACTCACTGTAAACAACTTCAAAACCGTGTGTGCGTTTGAAAAACATTTCGCGCAAATTTAGCGACAATTATTTTTAATTTTTTATGTCCCCGGGAATTCAAAAAGCAACAATTGCCGTTGCCTTAGGAAAGCATGCTCCTTTAAGTTTTAGAAGGCATAAGTTTTGGGGGGGTGGATTATTCTATACTGGGGTCGAAAATTGTTTTAGGGTCAAAATTATGAGGTAACAAAATTTTAAGTAAACTGGTCCAAAGTTACCCTAAATTTCCGCGCATAACTCACACCCCTCAGATAAGGCGCACCATGCAAGTTCGACTCCACCTCAGTGCTTTTTCTTTTGTCTAGTGTCTTACACCTCAAGGTAGTATTACACCTCAAGGTAGTACACAAATTTAAACAATTACCATCTTTGTTTTGCTTAAATTCCGGGTGGTAAAGGTGAAAATGACCTATTTTCAAATGCTGTTACCCATCCGAATCCCTCTTCTATCCAAATTTTTTTTCAGCGTTCATGTTTAGCGTAAACTTTTGCATAAAACGCATAGTTTGGTACACACCGCCTTTCCCTTGCTAAGTGTTGAAAAAAGCGCTCTCAATTTTAAGTTATGCTTCTCAATCCTTCAATTAAGCGATATTTTTTATAGCAACTAAACGTTAAAAAATTAATTATTTCGTGAAAAAGACTAGACAAAGAATGATGAATCACTAGTTACTGAATTGGAGCAAAATATTTACCCAGCTAATATGCTTTACTCCTTCGTAAAGAGATTCAGAACGTGGTATGCAAAACAATATATAGCAATGAAGAGAAAAGCAGCTAACAGTCGCTATATTCGAATCGGGTTGCTGTACGACTTTGATTGGGATAAATACTTGCCGGGTTCCGACGACAAATCTCAAGGATGGCAAGAAGATTCGGATGAAGACGAAGACGAGGAAGAGGAAGATGAAAATCCTTAGGCTCCGTCAATTACAGAGAATGCACAAAAGCTACCTTATAGCCAAGGATAAGTGAAATGCGGCCAAGTATCTTTTCGTTGCTTGGATGAGGTCATCAAGTTTGAGGATGAGCCTGATGTTTTGACTTCAATTTTTTTTTAAATTTTTGTTATTTGAGCTAATATCGTTTGGAATTCAGGTGACTTTGATCCATTGAATAAAACCGCCACAAAATATGCTGTGAGAATAAATTACAGTAATCGCTGGCGTGTTTATGTGCATGTGGGTAACGGCTTTCTTTGCTCGACGTGCCGCGTATTCGCTCAATCAGTTGTTGACTTGTTAGAAGCCTTGATTGCGACGAAGCTTTCCGAACCAACTGGTGTATTTTCCCTGAATAATCATTATCATAGGCCAGCCCGTCAGGGTTGGCCTATGATAATGGCCTACGTGAATTAGATGATATTTGATAAATCACAATTACAGGGGCAATCTGCTGATTGTGGATACGTGATTTTAGCAATGCAGCCTGAGTACTACAGTACTACAGCAGAGAAAGATTATTATTCTGTATGCCGAAATATGTTTGGTTGTTTCGTACTCCAATCGTCAGGCCATGCATGAAGATCCACCCTCTGTTGCGGTCACAAAAAATAGCCTTCGTAAAATGTTTCGAAAAGGCTCCAGAAGAAGCTATACACTTGTGGGAATTTGGAATGATGTTCGCAAAGAGTAGGAATAAATATTGTTAAATATTTATTTATATCTAAGAATACTTGCATTTCAGACTTAATTCATTGCACGGCTGTCTTCGTTCCAGATGCCAGACCAGAAAACTCTCAATTTGTACTTGAACTGTGGAACATGGAGAAATACAGCCATGTAGGGTGTGGTGGGTGATGGGGGCTGTTGGAGGGGTGGAGGTCGGTTAAAAGGGCTAAAAGTTTAAAAAAATCCTGACGGGGTGGGGTTGGGGGTGTTGCTATAGCCCTGGGGGTCCACTCCGTACAGGGCTATTAACTATAAATATTAATTTGCCCTATTACAATGACTCAAAACCCGATAATTCGGGGGCATCATGGATTTTGTTGAAAATTTTTATTAAATTTCTGTTGTTCGAGATATTTGAAGCTAGCAAACATTTCGTTAGTGAACAATTTGAAACTTAATATAAAAGTTATTTAGAAATAAGCAAAAGTGAGTCACATAACACAGTTTTACGTGACTCAACGTGCGAAATACGCTGACAAATGACTTGCTTTCGCCTATTTCTAAATAATTTTCATATAAACCTATAGATTTTTTACTACAAAAATGTTTTAGGCAACTAAAAAAACCCAAAAATTTTAGGCACTCAGTAAAAGTCAATTGTTTTCAGAAAATCTACGAGATTGTGAACACTAGAATGGTTGTTTGTACCAAAGCGAGCGTCTTGCTCAAAATTTCGTGCTGATCATTGCTGCACCAATCCTCTTTTCGTTCCGTTCATTCCGTTTAATGTGATTAATGTGATTCATTAGACATAGTGATTAATTTTTTTTTTCATAATTAGCTATCACTATAATAGCCATTATATTGGTCACTAGTATAAGATGAAATAAGATAAAATTTGCGTTTGAATTTATGTAACTAACAAAATTTCAAAAAATATTATTATTTCGGCCTAACTTGTTCTGAATACATATGAGTGGTGCTATTTTTATATTACTTTTGCTCATCCTTTCTTATATTACTAGTTGCACACAGGAGAGGATTCCAGGAGGTATAGGAAGCAAGCACTGTTCGGAAAACTGCAATAACGAGCTGTCTTTTGTTAGTTTTTTTTATCTTCGAAATAGTTTAAAAAAATTAAAAAATGGTTTTAGATGACAATTAATGAAGATAGTAAAATAACTGTAGAGGCCATTGGTTTTCTGTGCAAGTAAAGTTTTCATGCAGTCTCAAACAGAAATATAATGGCCCAACAATGGAGGTGTGAGGTGCGAGGTCGAGGTAAAACAGTGTCTATATTTCGCGTTTTTCATTTAAAAATGTCAAATCTGATATACATGTCCTATATCTACTTTTCGGTTTAAGGTATAGGTCATCTATATCAGATTTGGCATTTTTCAATAAAAAACGCGAGATCTAGACACCGTTTTACCTTGACATCGCACCTCACACCTCTATTGTAAGCCCTATAAATAAGAAAAAATTAGCGAAACCCAAAAAAAAATTAAAAATGTATATTTTACAAATTTAACAAAGGATGGTTTTGCTTCAGTCCGCTTTGCTATTTTTATTATTAATATACCTATAGAAATCATGCGCTCAATAATTTTTAACGCTAAAAGCCCCGAACAACGAAAATTGCAAATGATATAAATATTTTAGGTCATCCGATGAATTAATCCAGTGCTTGGAAGCAAATTGCGGATTCGACTACCAAGCAAACAGTAAAAGGGCCGAAGCAGAAACAGCTCTTTTTAATATGCGCATGTCTTTAGCTGAAATAGAGTCGTTTTTCACTAATTGATAATATTTTGAAAAATTCGTGACTTTTAGGTATGGATGTCAAAAACAAGAAGGTTTTTCACTTTGTTTGCAAATAATTTTAAGCTTTTAAACAATAGTTTTATAGATTTTTATTATTTCTATGAATGCATTCAAGGGTTAGCGATAATCATAATAAAGATAAACAATTGAATATTAGGTTGTTTCAAAAGCTAGGGCTGCGCTGCCTCGGTCCTCCCTGTGGAAATTTTCTCACAGTTTCAAAAAAAATTGGCCTTATACGACAATGAAACGCTTATATTGCCTTGGTCCTCCTGTTGTTTTTTTCGCATTTTTGGATTCCGTCTTGATGTTTGCTTAGCTTTTGGAGGTTTATTTTGTTTCCGCATGCATCGCATGTCATTTCATTTTTCAAAAGTTTAGCGTTTGCCAGAAAGTCGATTGTCTCGTTAAGGTTGAATTGCAACAAATGCTTCAATCGAAGAGCAGAAAAATCAGGCGTTTCGGTCGTTTCCACAATTAATTTTCTTTAAAAAATTGATTGTAAAAAGACGCAATAAAAAAACAGGAAATAAAATGACTAGTCAAAACTGAAATGTGCAAAAAAAACAACAGGGGGGTCCAAGGCAAAAAAGCGTCCTATTGTCGTATAGGACCAAAAAATTGTGTTTATTTTGCAATTTGTTTTAATTTTGCATTTTTTTTATTCTCAGCTTGTCATTTTTTATGGTTTTCAGATGTTGGACTGTATGTGAAAGCTTCCTGCAAAATAATAAATTTTTCTGGCAATTTTGTAAATCTTTTGTTCTTGGTGGTTTTCTTATAAATTTAAAAAATGCCAAATGAGTATTCAAAAAAAGTTAAAAAAATCTTTGAGTTGTTTAAAAAATTTGGGCCATTAAATTTGTACACGAGAATTTTTCAATCCATGACCTTTCCTTCTATTTTTTTTTAAATTTTATTTGTTCTGTTAATATCTTGTAAGAAAGCAGAAATCCAGGGCTAGATAAAGTTATAAAATGATTTTCAAATTGGTACCACCACCAACGAAAACCACCACCAACGAAAGGTTTAGAAATTTGCCAAGAAATTCATTTGAAAACAATGAAAAATGACAGGCTGAGCGTAAAAATAAAGGGTGGTACCTATTTCTAATACCAAAATACTAAATTCTAGTATGAAAAATATTTTATTTTTTTTAATTTTTCCCTTTTTCTCTTTTTTTTAATGTAATATCTTAAAACTTTTGAAACTATCGGGTAGCCCTAGATTTCATCTGTTCAACAAGTTACCGTATTTACTCTATTAACTCTCCTCCCCGAAAGTAGGGATTTTTAATTTTATGGCATTGCCTATCGATCTACGTTTTTGAGTAAACCCTTGAGCATGTAACATACCAAAATGTAGCTTGAAATCTGGACAACATTCTTGTATGTTACATGCTCAAGGGCTTACTCAAAAAAGTGGGTCGATAGGCAATGCCATAAAATTAAAATTCCCACTATTGGGGAGGGGAGTTAATCGAGTAAATACGGTATATTTCTTCAGTGAAAGATTTTAAAAAGTTAGAGTTCTAGGGGTTTGAATAGAGGAACTTGGTCGGAAAAGTTACTTCATCTAAGCATCGAAATCTTTAGATTTTTAAAATCTTTTACAGCAAATTGAGGCCTTGTCAAAAAGCTGGGCATACAAGCTTATGTATCAACACAAAAAATCTAGTTTGGAGAAAAGTTTTTCTTTACAAGTTAAATTTTGGTACTAGAATGCAGTCTTTTGGTATTAGATTTGAGTATTACCCGAAAATAAATGCGAAACTGTAACCTATTGCAAAGGATTAAAAATAAGCACAATTTTTTAAAACTGTGCGAAAATTTCAACAAAAGGGACTGAGGCAGGAACTTTTGACACCACCTAATATGAGGTAAATATCACGGTTTTTAGTAAAAAATACAAAGCGAAAAAAGCAAAATGTAGAGCTAAGAAGGAAGGAAATCTTGAGGCAGAGCTCACTAACAAGCAGTTAGATATACAGTGCAGGTGATTTAAAAATAATTTGTTGTATTAGAGGTTCAAAATACGCACCGTATTTTCTCTAATAAGGTGGCCCCCTTTAACAAGGCGGCCCCCTCGACTTTGAGGACCTGTATCTCAGCCAAGAGTAAATATTTTGCAAAGGTGTTTTCTGCGCTTTCTTAACTCCCGCGAGCTTTACCGATTGCGCTTTTCATATTTTTGGTTGAACATCCAAAAAACTCGAGATCGAATTCCGAATTTTCCGAATTTTCGGGCATCCAAAAAATAAGACGGCTGCCTTATTAAAATAAATACGGTAAAAAATAAAAAGGTATGCACTTTTATTAATTTAAGGAAAATGCTGGACATAGCTAAATGCCACGAAGAGCTAATGCGTGCTGATTGCACTAATGCTGTGGCTAATCTTGTGCTGGGACAGATGCAGTACCAAGTTCAGAGGTAGTGCAATATTTTCATATTGAAAAATCCGTAAGACTCAAATAAAACGGCACTAGCGTTAGCAACAGGACAGGATTCCTCCAGAAATCCTGTTTGCGGATTCTTGTAGAAAGGGTCGTTTCGTGTTCCTGTTTCCTGCCAGCCCGGTTTGGCTATCCTGCAGGAATCCAGCATGTTTTACAGGAAAATCCAAGATATTAGTTGCTTTGTTTGTTTACATATCAGACCTCGATATTGCTAATAAAAACCAACCGATTTTAAGCAATTTATATTTCCAAGCAATTTCTATTTCAAATTGAATTTCGGAACTAATGCTGTTAGCCCAGTGTTCCGAACTGAATTGATAAATCAGAAAAGGGTTGATTTTAGCAGGTCAAATCTGATGATTTTTAGAAAGGTTGTTTAATCAGAAAAGGGTTGATTTTGAAAAAGGAAGGTCGATTTGTCTGATTTCTGCAAAAAGAAATAAAAAAATTTTAAAGTTCCCGCTAACATTTTGCTTAAAGTTGTCGCCTACGGTGCAGTTTTTTAAATTCATTTGTCCGATATTTTGTTTTTTCAATAGTTATGTGTTTCTTTTTAGAAAGATGCCTCCTTACGCAGAGCACGAGTACAAAGAGCAATATGGTTAAGACTTCAAAGGGATCCGCAAAGGAAATGACGCTTTCTGCATCCCGTGCAAAGATGATATTAATCTGACGTCAATGGGCAAAGCGGCCATCCGTGTTCACCAGGAGAAATCGAAGCACAAGGAGAACGCGAAGGCCGCCGGATCTACAAGGTTTCTTTTGCTTTGATTGCTTTTGCTATTGATCTCTTCAGAGCTCTATCAAACTTCATGCCAAGCCGATCTGCGCCCACTGCCATCGATGACAAGACTGCCGCCGCTGAGGGAGCCTGGGCATTCCACGTTGCAACTCACAACCAAGCCTTCTTTTCGTCCGACTGTTGCTCGTCTGATGCTCTTTTCTGCATGATGTTCTCCGACTCAGAAGTGGCGAAGAAGTTCGGATGTGTTCAGGACAAAACCAAGGCAATTCTAACAGGTTTCAATGTTCTTTTGATTTCCTTGTGACCTTCTGTTCTTTAGGCGTTCCTGCTCCTTACTCATTGGAATGTGAGCTCAAAGAATTGGGCAGCCAGCCGTTCTCGATTTCAACAGACGCCTGGAATCACAAAGAAATCAAGTTATTCCCGCTCGTCATCAGGTTTAGTTTTCTTTGTTTGATCTTTGTTATTTGGAATTGTTTCACGTTCTTCAACGCTGCCAAAGGCGTGCAAGTCCGGTAGTGAGACGTTTAGAAAAAATTTTCATCATATCATTTTTCTTATTATTTGGCGCCAACTTCAATATTTTGGTGCAATTTCGATTCCGTTGTTGTTTTCTATTTGTTTTATTCATCGTATATGTGCTATGATGAAGATCGCACTGTATTTTATTTCCTTTATTTTAGATGATTGCAAAGTTGTTCGCATCGTATGCGAAAAATAGTGCTCACAATGTCAAGTGCAAGTTGTTATCAAAGGATGCTGTGCGGGCGATGGATTTACAAAGAAACTGTGATGATACTATTTGATGATTTATTTGTATTTGAATGTTTTTGTTGTTAGATTTATTAAAATTGTTTGTTTTAGTCTATGAGTTCTTAATGTTCAATTTAAAAAATAAAATACTTGCCATCTTCATCATAGCACATTTACAATGAATAAAACAAATAGAAAACAACAACGGAATCGAAATTGCGCCAAAATATTCAAGTTGGCGCCAAATAATAAGAAAAATGATATGATTAAAATTTTAGCGAAACGCCCTGCGCCGCAAGTCCGACTGCTCGACATTTAGGATTTGCCAGGAGAGCACTCGCAAATGGTCGCCGATTTCATCACTGAAATTAAGGGCGTTTCGGTAACATGTGAATGATAATGTTCAATAGAATACGGCCGCAGTACACAATGTATACCTCGCCGAAAAATGCCCAAAATCATATTTATCGTGCTTCTTTCAATGTTCAACATTAAGAAAACACATTTTAAGGATTGGGAAAGCACTTTTTTATAAAAAAAAAATTCTTAAAAAAATTTTTGCCTTGGGGGACCAAGCATTAGTTTTATAATATCGGGGGTAATATTATTGCTGGGGACCTTTTTGGTACCGGAAGTGCTTTTTTCTCTGCTGTACAATTAAATATAAAAAGACTCTAAAAATTCTAACACTATATCGGGGTTGCCGTTGTGACGCATAGATCGCATAAGTTTCGCATTGGTCCCCTTGCTGACTTTTTTTGCAATTTTTAAAAAGTTAAAAAAAATCAACAGGATAGACCAAGGCAAAATTTGGCAAAACGTTTCACCCATTTTTGGACATTTGTCCGAAAATGGGAGAAACGTCCCTTTACCGCCGTTACATCCCGGTTCCACTATAGCTAGATTTTATGACTTAAAGAATGCAGTTTTAACTATTATAAAATTTCATTTAAAACAATTAAGTAAACTTTTTAAAAGAAGCATTTTTTAGAAACTCAGATAAAAGTTAAGTTTTTTAGTTAAAAAAGTTTTCAGCTATATGAAGATAAAAGGAATGATTGACGAAGATGGACAGTTACAAGAAGACGAAAAAACAGCTAAGAACTGCGAGCTTCTTGTAGATTATGCAGAAAGCAAAATCAGCTTTAGTCTCAAAGTTAAATACCAATCTCTGTTTTTTTTTATTCTTATGCTTGCTGTTTTATTCATTTTTTAACTATATTTTTTTCAATAAAAAAAAATTTTTTTTTGCAAAAGTTTCACTTAACAGTTTTTCTGAAAATTATTATTAACTATCGCATTCCCTTTAATTAGCCGGCCATGTAATAATCCGGCATCCTCGACTATGAGGGTATCTCTCTCGGAGTTGCGCGAATATTTGGCAAAGCTGTTCATTGTTTTCTTAATCGTTTTCTTAACTTCCACAAGCTCAACCGATTTCTCTTTTTCGATGGTATTTGCTCATTGTGATATAAAATGCTCACTATCGTGCATTTTGGAAACTTCTGACTGGAATCTGTTTTTTGCCTATGATTGAAGGAGGTGGTCGATGCGTGGAAGTTTGGTTCTTGAAGTCTTTGATGGATACTACTGGACCGAGTTGTACTCTACCTCCAGTTTTGAGTGGAAACTGTAAAAAATTCTTGAATAAAAAAAGGTAATAATAAATAAGGTAATAATAATAGAATAAAAGAAGGTAATTACCAGGGTTCAGATAATCACCGGTGATAATTTTTTGGGGAATATATCCGGGAATATTGTTCGGGTGTATCCACGTAGTGGTGGTTCGGGTGTATCTACGTAGTTCGGGGTACCCGCTGGTGGAATATTCCCAAAAGCGGTGATATTCTTATACGATAAAGTTAGAAAATATGAGAAAGTTTAAATTCAGATCTTCGTTGTCTCAAGAGAAATTCAAATTTTTTTCAGAGTTATTGTTTTTAGACCTGTTTTTGAATCAAATCCACTATGTTGAGCACGAATCCGGTGTCAAAAGCAAAAAAGCAAATTTTCGGTTATTTTCGGGAACAATTCCATTACCCAACTCTAGTAATTTTAGAATGATAGCTTGGGACGTGAAGATAAAAAGCCTATCTCAGGCATGTTTGACTTTTTATGAACTTTCTTTAGAATGACTCCATCTCCAAAACTCAAGACACTATATATTAAATATTTGATTATAACTATAGTTTTGACTAACATCGGAAACCCAGAGAACCCTGACCACTCAAAGTGTAGCTAAAATTCAGTGCTATGTTGAGAGTGCTATGCTCTATGCCATATGTCTTAAAAATTAAGTTAAAAATTGAGAAGTTAAATTAAAATTGAATTTGTTAAATTAATTTTCAATTCTCAATTTATGGCAAAAAAGTCTAAAATTCGGTATACCAACTCCTAAAAAAGGATTCGAATCAATTTTTGTATGTTTAGGGCATGAAACCTGTACAAACCATGTTTTTTGGTGAGAGATGGCAGTTTTTGAAAAACTGTTTCCAGAAAAATTAATCGATAAGAAATTTTTCGTTATGCCTATGTTAACTGTAGAATAAGTATCTTCAATCGTATTGATATATTTTGAAGGGCACGCCGCGGTCGGTGATATTTTTGGTTAAAAACAAGGAAAGAACTTTGATTCAATGGAACTTTTTGGAAATATCACTGACCGCGGCGTCTGTCAAAGACAAAAGCAATTGCCCTGGGTTTTTGCTTTCACCTTTTCTAATACTCGAGAGCACCACACCGATTTGACTCGGTGGGATGCTCTTGTGCAGACTCGAAGGCTTCGGGATGGTTGTCCCTTTCGGACTCCCTCTTAAATCGGTACCCGGATGGAGGTGGGTTAATTTTCGCCTAATGTGGGAACCTTTTTAAAGTTCCCTAAGATAAAATTCTAGTAAATAATATTAAATAAATTCAACTTTATTTACTCCAAATAGACACACAAAAAATTTAAGGCAAATAAAAGTGGTCCAAGCGATTGTCGCTCCGATTTAACGGCAAAAATATAATTGATAAATTTGTGAACCCAGTCTTCTTAGACTGGGGGTTTTTAAGGCCCTCGATCTCCCTCGCAGGGGTGTGGTTTTCGGCCCGATGGCAGAACTTATCCGATTTGCAAAACGCTTACCATATTTTTTAACACAATTTCGGTGTTTAGGAAAAATATGGGAAGTTTTTCGCCTATCGGGAAATATATCGGCCTTTGTGTATCACAAAGGCTTTTGTTTACCAAAAACAATTTCCAAATCAACAATTTTCATTGCCCAAAACCAAACAAAAACAAACCCCGAATTGGGAAAAAATACAGCAAAATATACCATTACTCTGAATGGGGAAGTGTTCTGGAACTCCTTGAACGCTTTTGCGACAGCGTCCCCTTCAAAATATATCAATACGAATAAAGATACTCATTTTACAGTTAACAGAGTAAATTTCAAGGATCGTTTGGTGCAGAAATGCATTTTGCTTGAAAATTTCAGTTTCTAAAGGGAGGTGTTTATGATCTAATGGGTTCGAGGATTGGATTATAAATGCAGATCACAATAATGAGAAGCAATAATGAAACTGAAAGTACCGATCCACTCTGGGTTGTAGCAGCTGCATTAGACCCAACTGTGGCTTACATAATTCCCGCATCCCGAGATCTCCAAGAAATGAGCAGGATTATGGTGTCAATGGTTCCTTATCTTATATACGCGAAAATGTATGATTAAAATGTTATTCAATTTTTAGTACCGCGAAATGTACGGAACTAATGATAGCGCAGGCGAAACTGTGGCCGATGACACCGAAGGTGTAGAAAATGAGGCACAAGTCAAATGGATGAGACGTTCGGTTTTGGGGAAGAGACTGCACCAGTTTCTAATCTCATTTTATCGGACAATTTGGAGAACGAAATTATGAAGTATCTCAAGGCCGTATTTCCAAAGAAGATAAAGAAGGATACGATGCTGTTTTGGGAAGAAAATTATGAGATATGTTAATAACATTTAATCGGCTTAGCTTTTACTAAAAATATAGTTTTAGACATACCTACAACTATATAAGATGGCTATGGATATTTTACCAATTCCCAGCGGCACTTCTTCAGTGGAAAGCTTATTTTCCATTGTCACCTTTAACACTATTGGACACAAAGGAAGGACCGGCCCAAAATTATTGAAGAGAAAAGCGCTTATGAATTTCAACGAAAAGTTTATTCAAATTTGATGTGTATTTATACGTCCGTCCTGGCTAATGTAACATCAAATAAAATAAACTTAATTTTCAACAACCTCTTATTTTGGCACCACAGCGGCAAACCTCTTATTTTGCGCCACAGCGGCAAAACCTCTTATTTTGGCACCACAGCGGCAAAAACGCCCATAACTTTTGAATATTATGATATCCGGCGGCGATTTTTCGCCGCCGTCGGCGCTCCGCGGCGAAAAACATGAAGCCGGCGCTCGGCGAAGTTTTTCGATTTACAAGACTGTCCATGAACATATTCTCGTACTTGCCAAAGAACGAATTAGTTCGCTTTGGCGGAGGAGAGCACACTTCTAGACAAATAATGATTGTAAGAGTGTCTCAAACAATTATACCTGAATTACTGGCCGGCACTTTAACTTGCTTCTCGCATTCTTCCTGGATCCATTATGCCGCATTTGAACTGAGCAAAATCTTGTTGTTTGCCAGCCGGTCCTTAAAACGCGGATCGAGGAACATTGACAACCCGTAAACCCTTGAATCGAAAAAATCAAAAATTCCTCTAAAATCTGAAACTTACTTCTGATCTTCAATGTCAAACTTGTCAAAGAGCAAATGCACAATTACCTCGTGAAATTTGTTAGAACCTTTGGCACGGAGCTATTGAACAAAAACGGCCATGCTCCAATAACGCCCCATGCACTAATAAGGTTCCAATAGGGCCTTATTAGAGGAAATACGGTAACTGGTATCAGACTTGTAATCCAATATTTAATTTGTTTTTGGAAAATTAATGTGCGTCATCATTGTTTATTTTAAGATACATTTGTGAAATAAAGTCAAGCTTTTTGTCTTCAAGAGCTAACTTGAAATCAAGAGAGGCGAAAACTGTCAGTCCACAATGTCGTTACCTGAGCACAACATATTTGTATTGACTTGTCTAATAAGTCTTGCATTAATACAACTATGTGGTTCCACACATCGACATGTTTAGAAATTTCTGATTATGAAAAATTAAGCAGAATTTTTTAAAAGGTTGCAGAATAGAAATTTTGACTCTACCGGAGTATACCCCCCCAAATGAAATTTTTTTTAAAGTGTTTCCAAACACCCTATATCAACCTAAAATCACCTCAGAAGTTCAAAAAAGACATTATTTTTGTGTTCTGGTCAATAAAAAATTGAGTTTTGGGCATTTTGAAATTTCGACCATTTGGCTGTTTTACCATGTTTTGGTCACTGGAGCTGGGCAAAAAGAGCCTCTAAATGCATTTTTGATCAAGAGTCTTTCTCGGAATTATGTCTAAGGTAAGTGAGTGCGCGCATCTCTAACCAACCAAGGCCCCTGCGCCCCGAAGGGGCGCAGGGGGCTTGGTTGCTTGGGGTTGAGATCCGCACACCCACATACCTTAGACGCAAATCACTCGAAAGTGACTCTGGATGCATAAAAAAGGTGTGCATACCAGAGTTTCTTCATGCGGTAGGCCCCAGTCAACAAAACTATGTTCAAATTCCATCTTTTTGGTGTCAAGGTACCCTCAACATCTGATTTACTAAGTTATAATAAACAAAATCAACTAAAAATACCAAAATTCAAGATTTTAAAAATCGACTTTTATAGAAAAGTAGGTGAAAACACCTTTTTATCGTGTTCAGCGTGTAGGAAATGCTTAAAAATGGTTAAAATGGTGTTTTAAAAAAGTTCAAAAAAAATTTCATTTGGGGGTGGTATACCCGGTAGCGCCGAAATTTTATATGCATAAACGCAGTGAAATTGTTTGATGGGTTTAAAAATCTATATTTTTATTCGCGTATATGAATTCTGAAACCCATCAAACAATTTTGGATTAACAATTATGAAAATTTGAAACCCATCAAAGTATCGAACCACACCATTAAACACAAGATTTACGAGCCAATCTAGTACAGTCGAACCTCGATAAGCCGTCACTCCGATAAACCGTCACCCCCGCTAAACCGTCACCCAGAAAAAATTTGGTTGGCCGGCAAAGAAATCCCACAAAACTTACCCTCGCTAAACCGTCACTCCGCTAATCCGTCACCCCCGCTAAGCCGTCACTTTCGATCAATAACAAACAAAGAAATTAACCATTGATAAGCCGTCACTTTGTCTATTTTATGCAAATTTTCAAATTCCGCCCAATTTTTTTTCGAATTTAATTTTTCTTCGCCATTTTTATTTGTATTCTTTTGTTCGTCGTATTTGGCTGTCTTTTTTGTGTGACGCGCAATTATTTTGTCTTCAGATGTCTCGAAAACATAAAGCGGTCACACTGGAGGAGAAAAAAAAGATCATCGAAGCGGCGGCAAAGAACAACAACAAGACGGATCTCGCCAAGCAGCTCAAAATTCCGCGCACAACACTCAACGACATTCTCAACAACAAGGCGGCTATTTTGAAGGCGATCGAAGAAGGTGGCAGTGGAAAACGCGCGACTCACTCCGGGTATGCACGAAGAAATGGAGAGGGCTCTGGTTCTCTGGATCAAGCAAGTGAGGAGTAAGAATCTTTCGGTCAGCGGTGAACTTGTTAAGGTGGGATTTTCCTTGACTCTTTTGTTTTTCACACAAATCTTTAGGAAAAAGCTTTGAAAATCGCTACTCTGCTCAACATCGACAATTTCGAGGCTAGCAACGGATGGCGGGACAACTTCAAGCAGCGGCATGGAATCCTTTTCAAATCTACTCAGGAGAAGCGGGCGCAATTAACATCGGGTCCCTTCAGGAATGGCAGCAGCAAGTGCTTCAAGCGGAATTGAGCAAGTTCTCTCCGGAAGACATCTTCAACGTGGACGAAACAGGTCTGTTTTGGCAGTTGCTTCCTAACAAAACGCTGGCGTTTAAAGGTTTGTTTTCATTGGCTTTCAAATGATTTTTATTGGCTTTCAAACGATTTTCAGGCGAGAAGTGCATCGGTGGAAAGAAAAGCAAAGAACGAGTGACGGTCTTGGTCGGCGCCAACATGTCTGGCTCGGAGAAACTTCCATTGCTGGTGATCGGGCGGTCCAAAAATCCGAGATGCTTCAAGAACACTAAGGTCCCGCTCGACTACACAGCCAATGCCAAAGCGTGGATGACAGGTATGTTTTGAGTTTTTTCTTTCTTTCTTTGACTTCATTTCTTGTTTAGGCGCCGCCTTCGAGGACTGGTTGAACAAGTGGGACAAGACCCTGAAGAAGTCCGGTCGCAATGTGCTTCTTTACATTGACAACTGCTCTGCACATCTGCCGAATCTCGCTCTGAACCAGATCACTCTGAAGTTCTTCCCGCCTAACACCACCGCGATGTCTCAGGTATATGGTTGTCGTTCTGTTTTGATCATTAAACACCTATCTCTTCAGCCATGCGACCAGGGGATAATCCAGAATCTCAAGGTCCATTACCGACGTTTCCTGCTTCGCGAGCGCATTAAAGCCATTGACGAGAACAAGGACATCCAGATCAACCTGCTGGCCGCTCTGCATCTCCTTCGACGAGCCTGGATGGAAGTCAAGCAGGAAACGATAGCCAACTGCTTCAGGCACGCCAAGTTCGTGATCGACGCAGAGGTGAGACTTGAATTGGTTTGCGTTTTTAACTTCAATTGTTCAGGTGGAAGACGACCTTGCCGAAGAACTGCCGGATGACGGTGTCGACGAGCTGCTGGACGCTTGGGCTGAACTGGAGAGCCGCGGCGGAATCAACAAAGAAGCAGCGATGGTGGAATTCATGGATGTGGACTCGGAGTTGATTACAGGTTGGTTTATGATTTTTTGCTTTCTTCATGCTTCTACATTGTAGATGGCGCCCTTACTCTGAATGAAATTGTGGCTGAAGTCTCAGGAGCGGAAGAGCAAGCCAGTGACATCGATAACAGCGAGCCAATGGAAGTGGAGGAGCCATCCATCACCCGTCAAGAAGCGCAGTCCGCCTTGAATCTCGTTCGTCGCTATGTGGAACAGAACTTCGACCGTCCCGCCATTCTCAGTCACAGTGACGCCTTGGACGAAGCCTTTTACCAGGAGCGGAGAAAGAAGGAAAAACAGCGCCAACTTACAGATTTCTTTCCAGTTATTTAATGTTGTAGGCTCATTTAGTTGTTATTTGTTTAAAATAAATCTTTATCGTGATGCAAAAAATGAGACCCTCGATAAACCGTCACCCTCGCTAAACCGTCACTTGTGTTTGGTCCCCCGGGGTGACGGCTTATCGAGGTTCGACTGTAGCTGTTTTTTTTGCTGTGATGACAATTTTTTTTGTAAATTTTTATTTGGGCTGATTAGTCACAGAGGGCAGGAGTAGTGTGTGCCGAATCACTTTGGGACCATTCAATTTGGGGCAAAATCAAATTGCGCCAAGATCATTTGCACTATTCGGCAAATATTTACCAAATATTGCAATTTGATTTTGGCCCATATTGAATTTTTGCAAAGTGCTTTGGCCCACACTTACAGACATTGTTTGGCTATAACGACAAACAAAATATTAAAAAAACCAATAGTTCTGTTAAGGGGTTCTTGTCAGCTGTTCAAAATTTGTTCCCGCCAACTAAAAAAAATTCTAATCATTGAATTTTTGTGCGAATTCTTCAACAAGGTTTTTAACAAAACTACACCTAAAATTAAATTCTAGGCCTTGTTTTGTTAGAAACCAAGCAGAAAAATCTGTACAAAAGTTCAATGATACAGAAAAATTTTTGAATTGGCGGGGAAAATTTTGAACAGGTGAGCACGCTCCTTTAAATAAAGATACTACTCCAAACACTGACTGAGTTAGTGTTCTTAATTATTGCACAATGAGTTGACTCAAAAAATATGTTACGTACTACACGAACAAATCTTGTCAAAAAGAAGTAGTAGTAAAGGCTATGTCTATGTAGATCATCTAAATTCCTGCTTGTTCACAAAATAAGTGAAAATATGTCACAAGAAACTCTATAAAAAGCTCAGAAAACATATTTTAACAGATGATAACAAACATTTGTCCACTTTTACTTACATATATACAAATTGCTGGTGTGTCAATCATCTCTAGATAGTATTTTGCACATTAAGTCGGACTAGAAGGTGCCGACGTTTGTGTTTCCATATCACAATGTGTGATATCTCTTGTATTAAACAGGTGTCGTCTGGATCGTGACTCTCCTAATTTAATATTGTTTTTATTTGAAAAAGCATTTATAATAAAAAAATATATACCAATTTTTTTGATTAGAACACACATTTTTTCAATATACTCATGGTGTTTGTAAGTGTATTCCATACAGTCCCACATCCTAAAAATAGATGTTTTTTTCTAAACTTAGATAGGTTTAAAAGTTACATTCTGGATAGGTCTATATCATCACGGTTGTCTAAAAAACAAACAAATTAACAAAATAGTTAGTTACTAAAGAAATAATTAGAAAAACTTTAAAATTAGAAATTTTCACACATCTCACAATATTTCTGTAGTATAATCACAAATATCACTTACCCATAGCTACATCCTTAAAAAAGCGGGGCACTTAATCAATTAATAATCATTAACCAATAGATTAAGCTAAAGTAAGCCTAACCTTAATCTGAAGTAAGGCGTGCGGTGGGTCACACACCAAGAACCTAAAAAGAAATGTTTTATATATTTTTTGTTACAAAAATTTTTTAAAATTTACCAGCTCTGTTGACAGGTGCTCCTTCAGTAGCAGTCACCTTGAGTCAATTAAGATTATAATAAATTTATATCAGAGATAACTTTCAGAAAACTTACTTGATCTACCAAAATAACTCCCAGATTTTTAATTGCTACAGCTGCAGTGTATGGATTTGCAGAAATTTCGAGGTGGTTTGGGTCAAGTGGTATGGTTGGGATTGCTCCAGTGCCTTGAAACCATTTTTAAAATACCTAAAAAATTTGACAAAAGCTTTACCTATGCTAAGCACGCACCCTATTTCTACCTTGTTTTGCAGTTTCTAAAACAATATCTTGTAGAGTTTGAATTTCGTGTAACTCTTAATACTTTGTATTTGTTGACACTATTCCAAAGCTGGATTTCTGACAACATATCCAGTGTTGGATTATTCGCACAAATGCCTCCATCTATGTATTTGTTGTCGACACATGAAAAATAGGTAGGAGCTGCGGAAGACCTCCTTAAAGCTTTCCACAACAAGGTGTCACGAGGGTCGGTGAATCCGAGATCGTTGTTTTCTTCTTCTGATAGCTAAATCCAAGCCTTTAAAAAAACTTTAATTTTTTTATAGAAGCTTTGACTGACAGGTAGACGATAGTTGCGCATAAACTCCAGCTGAACAGGAAAGCAGTCTGCTCTTGTTACTGTGAACATCATTCTACAAAATGATATTTAAATTTAACGGAAATTTGAAAATCGGTAAATTCACTGGTAAATTATCCCTAATTCACTCATGATTTTTAATAGCTCTAGACTTTCTCGTATAATATACAAGAAATTTTACAGTTATCTACGCAGAGTCATCTTTCTAAAATGGTTTTCCCTTCGGTGATAACTGTATGTTTAACTTTAACTATAACAAAAACTACTATCTGTCATATTACACAGTTAACTTCAAAGTAGATTAACAACTCAAACCAAAAACAAGAATTATTGCATAAAGACCGTTAAAACTAAATCAACTGTAATATACTGGATTTTACCGAATTCACTGTGATATACCGGATTTTGACTAAGTTAACTGTAAGATACCGGATTTATGCCACGTTTATAACTGCAGTATTTATTCCGCTGAAAAAGTAGGGAATTTTTATGTCCGCCTTGTCGTACAGTTATTATCCTGATTCAGTCTTCAACTGTACGTTGACAATTGTAGAATTTTACGTGTATTATATGAATTTTAAGAGTTATCAAAATCGTAATTTACTGGTTTTCGGTAAATTAGAAAGTGTTAGTAAATTTGCTATCACTCAACCCAAGTAATAACTTTGAAACTATTTTAAGGAAAGCTATACTATTTCACACTACCTTGGCCAGTTGAGATCAGAAAGCAGAGTTTTAGCACCCATTTCAGCTTGAATAAAAGTTTCCAACACCACTGAGTTGTAGGGCCTGACCCAGCCTTCAAAAATAAGATCTTTAAATCTGAGGTAGATCATTTGGATTTGGCGGAGGCTTTGTCCTAAAATATGTTTTATAAAAATGTGAAGAAATCTAACTTGAAGTAAATATTTGCCTAGAGAAAGACCAGCAGCAATCAATGAGCCCGTCGATGTGCCGGCGATCCAGTCAAAGTATTTGAAGATAGGCTCGCCCATAAGTCTTTCTACTTCTATTAGTGTCTAAAAATTCTTTAGTAGGATTATATTGAAAAGAAAATTGTATATTACCTGAGAAATGACCAGACCCTTATACCTTAACATATACACAGGGCTCTTAATTTTTTAATTTTGTTTAAAATACCTCCTCCATCAAGTGTCAAAACGTTGATTATGTTAGAATTTTTTTCTTTTCTATTAGCCATTTCAGTCAATTTTTCAATCATTTCTTCGTAAATTTCCTAAAAAGTGACAGGTTCAAATATATATATTTAACAAGCTTCAAATTTAAAACATACATTATGCTCAAAATCCTAAATTTATCATAAAGCTATAAACAAATACTAAAATAAAGAAAAAAAACCTGTATTTTGTTGTATCTGTAATCTTTTTGCTTAGACCTGCTGTCAGTCTCTCAAACAGTGAAATGGATCTAGGACTTGTAATCTGAGGATCCGGGGTAGATGGAGTCTTGGTCAAAAATTGTAGGGATTTCTCGTTTACACAGCCAGATACACAGCCTTAACAAAAACATTATGTATTTTAAAGCAAATTCTTCTAAAATTACCTGTTTTGCTAGATGGACACCTTTTGGCTCCACAAATGACAAGGCTTTTTACCAAGACGTTTCTGGACACAAATTTAGGTTAATGCTTACCAAGAAAATAATAAGACTTGCGCGCCTGGGGACCTTTTTTCTTAGCCTTCAAGGCTGGAAGACCGAGGCAAAAAGTCAAATTTTGGTAACAATTTTTCTAACTCCACTATTAGTAAGAAAAACGTCAGAAAACAACATTTTCATCGTCTTACTAAAAATTGCTAAGTACAGTCAAACCTCGATATAGTGCGACTTCTGCATACCGGAAAAAATTTGCAATGTATCGAGGTTCGCACTATATTGAGGCGCACTATACCGAGGCTTAAAAGCTAAAACGTTTAAAAAATCGCACTATATCGAGGGTTAACTGTACTAGAAAGTTAACTGTGCTGGACAGTTAACTATTTTGGCTTAGGCTTACAAAATGAGATTCACACTATGTCGAGGTTTCTTTAATAGTCCGCGACCGAAAAGATACCGCACTATATCAATGTTCGCGCTATATCAAATTCGCACTATATCATGGTTTGACTGTATTACTATTGACATTTAATAGAAAAAGAGGCCCCAGGTTCCAAGATAAGTAATCCTACTCATTCAGTTTAGCAGCTAAATGTCTGGGACTAAAATTTTTAGTATTTAATTATGGAATAGATACTCTTGCAAATCTACCTGTCACCGTGTTCATTTATAACATTCGGATCAGCACCTAAATTTATTTATTTTAGGTCGCATTTTGAGTTGCCTACTCACCCAAACACAACAATAGTCGCGTGACATAGAGGTAGCGCTTAGAAACTGCCTTAAAAAGTCTAATAGTTTTGAGTGGTAAAAACCCACGATTGTTCTAACCAAATGTAATGCAGTGTTTCCATTATTGTTAGTCACATTTAGATCACAATGATAAGAAGCTAAATTCAATATTAAACAAAAAGCTAAAAGAGGAATATTACCTAGTGTCACTATCATTCCTTAAAAAATTTCGTTATTACAATAAATTTGTTTAAAAAGAGTTTTAAAGTGCAGGAGAGCTCGTGACACCTTATGATCTAACCTCTAGAAATTTTGATAAAAACTCGACCATTTTTTTGTAATTTTTATAAAGGCAATCAAAACTCTAAAATCTTACATCCATCTTACAACAAAAATCTTACAACTGGCAGCTATTGCTGTTTGACCACTATTTCAATTTTAGAGGTATTTCGGCTGCATATGTGTTCGTGTCCCTCCCAAAAAACTTGCCTAGGTACACCCAGTTGTTTTTTATTAATGAATTTTCTTTAAAAAGTCTCCAAAAATTTTTAAAATTATTTTTTGAAGCTTTGATGACCATGTTTGAACACGTCCTAATTTACGGTGGCATGCATTTGCCTCAGCCTAAATTTATATATTTCTGACGTTTAGGAAAAAATCAGCTCGGGGTACTAAAACAAAATACTTTTTACTATTTTTATACCAAACAATTTTTTCACATTAAAATGATTGAAAAGTGCATATAACTAGGTTTTGAGACATTTGGACAAAAAAATTGAAAAAAAAACAATGGGGCGAACCAAGGCAAATTTTTTGGGATGGACGCGAACAAAATTTTTTTCAAAAATGTCTTTCCGCCATAAAAACATGTTTTCTTGCCTAATTAAGACATGAAAATCAAGAATAAGTGGTCAAATCACACTTTTGGGAAGAGGCGGTATAACGAAGTTTAGTCCAAGTATTTTTGGCTAAAGACGGGACTTTTGATATTTTCTTTACCGAAAACTTTTAAAGTCATAAAAATCACGAGTTTACAGTAGTTCAATTTGAAAAAAAATGCCTTTTTAGATGATTTCTGCTCTATTATTTTAATAAAAAAACTGTAAATCCACGGAAATGTTACACCTTAACAATTTTATTAGTAAAATTACTGACCTATATCTCCTCTGCTGGCGTAAAGGTGTAAAGCCTGTAAAAAAGCTGTTATAATTTTTATAAATTATAAAATGCCATACTGCTTGGCCTGCCTTGTTCTTAGCATTCAAATCCATTTCCTTGGCTTTTAAAAAGAGGACACCCATTAATGGAGTCTTGAATAGGGCTACATGAAGCACTGTGCTAAAGCAACAATTTCCTGTTAGCGATAGTAAAAAAATGATTAAAATAGCTTACTTGCCAGTGGCCACATCAATAGTGTTCAAAAGATTGGGAGAAGCTTCCAGAAGAGCTCGGATAACACTGTAAAGTGGTTAAAAATACTAGCGAGACTTGCGACTTACTCAATGGATTTGCTCTTGTTTTGAACAGCTTCAAACAACGGATTTTTGCCGGACACTCTCAAGTTTAATTCAGCTCCAAAACTGAGCTAAAACCTTTCAGTTTATATATTTAATTAGATTAAAATAATGTGTAATTAACCAGAGTAGTCAAACATCGTGGATTTGCATTCCTTAAAACATTTTAGTTAGGTTGGGCGATATTAAATTTACTGATAAATTTACCGGCAAAATCAGTGGTAATTTACAGGGTACTAATTAACGGGTGATTTACAGGGCGACAATGTGCTCCTTCCCCTCTTGGCGTGTCAAACAGCAATTTTAAACTGCTTATTTAAAAACTACTACTTTTATAGCTGTTGTAGGATAGAAGAAGACACTGAGACAACAACAAGTAGTAGCAGTAACTTTTTATTTCATTTGCCCACTCTTTTGCACGATGATGATTATGAAGTTTTATTCCTTTACACAAATGTGGCTTTTTAGGGTGATAACTGTACGTCGATAAAATAATACAGTTATCCGCGTATACCGTGTAACCTCTATTAATATTGGGTTGTTCGATAATTATCCAGCGTTTTTTTAACTTTGGCAAAACAATTCATCAACCATTTTTATTAATCAAATCAAACACAATAACAAATCAACCACAACAACAACTAATCTTCCGGAGGGTACTCTCCATCGAATTCCATTGCCTGTTCCCATTTGTACGGCAGAAGGTTGATTCCACGAGCGAAGAAATCCGGTGTCTTTGAAGCAATCCATTGTCTTATGTCATCAACAATTTCTTGAAGGTTTGCAAACTTTTTCCCAAGCTGCCAGTTGTGGAGCGAGCGGTTGACGTGGTAGTCTGGCGAATACGGCGGATGCGGCCGCAGCTCCCATCTTTTGTCTTCGATTGAGGCAACAACGTCAGCTCTGATATGCGGTCGGGCTCCGTCCTGATGAAAGATTATGGCATCCTTTTTCAGCGGTCTTTTGCTTTCGATCGCACGCTGGAGACGATCGAGTTGCGCCTTGTAGACGTCGCCGTTGAGATTGTATTGCTTCTTCTGTCTTCCGTTTTCCATCTTCGGCAGAACCTGCCATTTTTGTTCTTCACCATTGTCGCACCACCAGTAGCACCAGCCGTTTGAAAGAATCTCCCAGTGTATTATGCCTTCTTTATCCCACCAGACTGACCACATCACTTTTTGCAGTGAACATCTTTCGCAATGATTCGAAATCTTTCGCAATGGCTTTCGCAAGATCACATACTTAAAAGAAAAGTTACAAAAAATAAAGTTTTGTAGGAAATAAAAAAAACGCTGGATAATTATCGAACAACCCAATAGATCCGGATCATTATTTTTCGAACCTCTCAAAATCGGGAAAATTTTTGTCATTCTTGAGATTTTTGGGTGTAAACCCAAAATCTAGGAGGCGGCATCGGTAGAGCCCGTGATAGTTAAGAACATGCAATAAACAGCTTAGCAAAATATTGACTCTGAGCTGAGATATAGGTCCTCAAAGTTGAGGGGGTAGGCATGTTTATTATTAGTGGGCGGTCAATTAATAGAGGTTTCACGGTAGTTATCGACGATAGAAAACTGACTCAGGATGATAACTGTATGTCGATGAAATTATGCAGATAACTGTAAGACATCTCGTATATTATACGAGAAATTTTACAGTTATTAAAATCCTAGTTCACTGGTCTTTGTTAAATTAGGGCTTTTCAGACTAATTTACCAGTAAATTTAGCGATTTTCAATTCACCGGTATTTAACAAGTTCAGTATAAAATAGAGAGATTTCACTTAAACGAAAAAATATTACCTGATAGCCAAAAGAACAGGTGTGAAACCATCATTGTTCATTAAATTCAAAAGTGGTTTGGAGGCGTCGACCTCCCACACGGCTTCAAGCATTTGCACTGACGCTCAAAGTAATTTTTTCATTAAACATGCTAGAATATATTTTGTTTTTAGTGACAGGTACCACTTAAGCCAGGTACCACTTTTGATACCACTTAAGGGCTAGACTTTTAAATGCACTAATGTCAAACTAACCAAGGGAAGCGTAGTGCATAGCATTATTGCCTAACATGTCTCTTGCGGACGGGTCAGCTCCTATTTTAAGCAAAAATTTGACGATGGACAATTGATTGGTCTCAATAGCGTGCATCAGGGGAGTTTGGCCTTCAGGGCTAGAGATGGTGTTGATTAACCTAAAAACATACTATTAGGTTGATCACAAAGTTCGTATCCCACCCCCTCAAACTCAACTTTTCACCAACTACATTGCAAATTTGATATTTATGACTAATAATACTTTTCCATATTTAGTATGTTTGCCATCATGATATCTAGTTTGAAAAAAAATTCCGAAAAAATTTTTGAATTTTAAAATTTATGGGAATTCAAAAATTCAGAAGTAAGGAGGGCCAAGGCAATTTCAGAATTTTTTTCAAATGCTAAATATGATGATGGCAAACATAGTATTAGGTTGTCTCAAAAGTTCGCACCGCGTTGCCTTGGTCCCCCCTGTTGAAAATTTTGTACAGTTTTAAAAAGTTCTGTGTTTATTTTGCAATGTTTTTCAGTTTTTCGTTTATTTTTTTCCTCAGCTCATATTGTTTATTGTTTTTAGATGGATAGCAATGGAGATTATTTTGTTGATTAATGGTTATGCTTTGTTTTGAATAAAATTTGAAATTTTGCTTTATTTGAACGTTTGACTGTGAAACGGTGCGAACTTTTGAGGCAACCTAATATTAGTAGTTTGAGGGGGCAGTCAACGAACTTTGTGATCAACCTAATCTTTGAAAAGATAAAAAACAGAAGTTCTTACTCATCCACTGAATAGCCGATGCTTTTTAGGTAATTAAGTCCATCATCCTTAATTGTAACAATAATAATTTAATGAATTAGGACAATTTGTCAAAATTGGGATTATCCGGAGTAGGACTACACCCTGTTTGTGTTAAAAAAAATCGGGTTTGAACATTTTTAAGGCTAGTTTAGGCCCTTAGAACGATAGGAAACATGTTTTTAGTGCGCGGAGAGACATTTTTGAAAAAAATTGAGTAAAATTTGATTTTTTGCCTTGGGTGACCAAGGTAAACCACCTCATTTAGGGTATTCTACCAGGTTTTAATAACTGGAGCTTTTGGTAACTGGAGCAAAAAAATCCTAACGCGTGGGGCAAAAGTTCTGCATGGACTTTTTTTGGCTTATCATATCTTTCAAATTGTCATATTATTGTGTAGCCCTGAGTCTCTTTTTTCAAGTGGTATACAAGTTTTATTTGGAATATTTTAGAATAGTCATAATTTATCTCCAAGCGCGTGTCAGGTCATTTTGCACCTTTGATAAGCAATTTCAGAAGTTTAATACAGATTCAGCGCTTTACCAACATCTTGAATATGTAGAAGTTCAAGAGCTACAAGACCTATTTTACAGAATAATGTTTCAAAATTTGAATGTTGAGATATGGCCCGCTGAAGAAAGTAGATTTATTTAAAAAATGAACGAAATCCAAGTTTTTTTAATTTTCTTTTTAAAAAATCTATTTTGTTTTGTATCTCAACACTCAAGTTTTGAAAAAATTTTCTGTAAAATAGATCTTGTAGCTCTTGAACTTCGCTACAAAAACACACAAAATGTTGTTAAAGCGCTGAATCTTGAATCAAAGTTTTAAAGTGATGAAATCAGGGAAGTTAGCTTCAATCCAGTCTTGCGTTTCGGAGGCTCGATGAGAAGGGGCGCCATCCTGTTGAAAGAGTGATATACCAAATGAAAGAGGAAGATGAGGCTATACAATCATATCAAATGATAAGATAAAATAAAATATTCCAAATAAAATTTATATACCGCTCGAAAGAGGTGACTCAGAACCGAGAACGAAATAAATAATTTTTAAATGAAAAGTTTTCCTAAAAACAACCTTTCGGTTAGTAAATAGCTTTTTAAATGTCCTAATGGCTCCTTCACGACGTAAGTGTAAGTGTAAATGTAAGTAAAAGTAAACGTAAATGATTTTTGCATCGTGAAGGCTCTTACATTTACACTTACACCTTCACGATACGAGTGTGAATGTAAATGCAAATTTTTTACTTATTTAATTTTTTTAAAATAAGTGTTTCTTTTGACAAATATTGATTTTTTCAAGTTTTATAATTGTAATTTCACATTGTTTCATTGTTTATTCTATAATTAAATCGTATTCTCTTAAAAGTCTACACTGCCAACACCACCAAAAAGTGTTTTCAATGCGATTTCGAGCGCAGCTGACCCGGAAGTTGTAAATTCTTTCATCGTGATCCATGTGAGTCTGTCCGAAGGGCTTCATCATATAGTTAGAAAGAGGAATGCTCCATCACCAAGGAAGAAGCAAGGAATTTTGATCTGGCTATTAGGTAAAGCCTTGGCTGAAGGAAGATGCTACGAGCCGTTTTCTATAGCTTTTTAAATGCACATGAACTATATAGATCCTCTGCGTCACTTTCATGACCATAACTGCCCACATCGGCATAAATGATCATGTAGTTCATCCACTAAATCCACTAAGTTTTTTCATCAGACGCCCAAATTATTTTTGACAACGAAATAGAAATTGTCAATTAGCTTTTGAAATAGGCGAAAAATAGGCGAAAATGGGAGTTATTATAAATGAAAATACAGTGGTGTGTTTAGACATTCGTCTTCTCTGTCTATGGAGTCTATTGATGTAGTAGAGGAAAATGAGGAAGAGGTCCATGACAGCTCTGGTATGGACAGCTACCAGGATTCACCAGCTGAATCCCGTCCAGCCAGTGAACGCAATTCGCCGGCTCCATCACGCAAGCGAAAAGGCTTTGAGAACGCTATCCTTGCCACTCTTAACAAGATCAACTTTTCCGAGTGTAGTGATCTCCGCAATTGCAAAGTCTGTGGATGATATACAAGCGAATCCAGAAAGTAGAGCGCCCGAAAACAATCTTGGAGTTCAGAAAAGACATAAACAAAATTCTTAGTGAATACGAAGAGTGGCTTGTCAATCAAGAATAATTTATCACTGGTAGTCAAAATTAATACTTGTCTCAAAACATACACTGTTACAGTAATAAAGTTCGAAATTTGTTCGACACTCGTATCGTGAAGGCGTGCAAATGTAAATGTTTTTGGCATCGTGAAGACCTTACATCTACACTTACGTCGTGAATGAGCCATCAGCAAAAATAAATTAAATAACTAAACGCAAAAAAAAAATTCGTTGGACACCCTGTATATAAAGCGAAAAGTCCATGCAGAACTTGCCCCACCCATTGTATATGCATTCTATGATCAAGAGTACATTTCGGAATGATGTTTGTAGGAGGCGCATCTCTAATTCAAGCCTTCGGGAGCTTGAGGGCTTGGAGTTGAGATCGCACACCCACATACCTTAGACACAAATCACTCTGAAAGTGACTCTGGATGCATGGGTTTAGGAATTAGATGCGTACACCCACATAACTATGTTCAAATTCCATTTTGGAAAGTGACTCTGATGCATAAAGGGGGTTTTACCTTGATGCGCACACCCAAATACCTTTGACCAAATCACTCAAAGTGACTCTGGATGCATAAAGGGGGTTTAGGATTAGATGCGCAAACCCACATACCTAGACACAAATCACCTCGAAAGTGACTCTGATGCATAAAGGGTTTGGGATTTGAGATGCGCACACCCACATACCTTAGACACAAATCACTGGAAAGTGACTCTGGATGCATGGAAGGGTTTGCTGACGAGATAAGCACACCCACATACCCAGAGACAAATCACTGAGGACTCTGGATGCATGAAAAGCATGCATACCGAGTTTATTTATTCAGGCCACAGCTAACAAACTATGTTCAAATTCCATTTTGGACAGTTTTTGGGATATCCACTACCTTTTTCTGGTTTTTACCTTGTCCCCGAGCCAAAAAAGTCAAATTTTGACCGAAAATTCAAAACGTCTTAGCGCTCCCAAACATGCTTTCTATAGTTCTTGAGGTCCTAAATAGCCTTAGAGTGTTCAAACCTGATTTTTCGCTTAGTTTACCTTATCCGGCATTTTAGGTTTGCACCATACTTTGCGATTTTTTTGTAAGTTTTCTAAACGATAATACTAGTTAAAGCTACAGGAACATATCAGCTCCTTCCACAAGAAATAGCAATGTGAAACCCAAAATTTGGCTTGACTATAGAATCCCCCCCACCGCGGGGAGTGATCAGTGGAGGAGATAACATCATTTTCGTGTTTCGACCCTGATTTCATGAGAAAGCCGCGTGTTTTTTTAGTTCTGAGAAAAATTTTTTTCAACCACAGGGGGTTATCATGGGGTTTTTGTCAAAATATGAATATTTATTCAGATGCCTTGAATTTTAAAGGATTTCAAGGGCTGTATTGGGAGGAAGGGAACAAAAAAATACTTTATGGCAAAACATTAAAAACTAAATATGTGTATCACTAGACTGTCTTACCATGTTTTCAACTGGCCGTGGCAAAGCAAGAACCTTTATATGCATTTTTTGATCAAGAGTACTTCTGGATCATGTCTGTAAAGTGAGTGCGCATCTCAACCGACCAGCATCCTGCGCCCACTTCAAAGGATTTTGGGTTGATATGCGCACACCTAAATATCAGACGCAAATCACTGAGTGACTCTGGATGCCAAAAAGCATGCATACCAGAGATATTATGCAGGCCCCAGTATTCAAAACTATGTTCAATATCTTCTTGTTAGTGGCCCCTGTGTGATTAGTGGCTCCCTTTTATTCCTCCCTCCTAATACAGCCCTTAATCCTTTAAATTAAAAAGGCGCCAATTAAAATATTGTATTTTCTAATAGGCCGCCCTCCCAATAAGCCGCCCTCTAATGCCGCCCCTAGGGATAATTGAAAATGCCGCCCCTAATGCCGCCCCCTTTAGCTTCACCTTGCAGCATTTTAAGGCAATTTAAGTTACAATTTGTTCCTAAAAAACTGTTTTTAAATCGCGTTTTTTTTACCTATTCTGTTGTTTGTTTACAGTCTGGAAATTTGCAGTCGTTATTTGTTTGCATCTGTTATTGTTTTTGTCAGCTGTTTTTATTTATTTATTTCTGTTCCAGGCTAACTGCAATGATCGCTATTCGAGATACCTATGTCAGCGAGGAATCAGCCGATGAAGAAGTGGGCAAGTCAAAGAAGCTGAAGGCCTATTCAACAGAATGGAAGCTGGATGTTGTAAAGCACGCAAAGTTGATCTCCATCCATTCGGCAAGCAAGAAGTACGCAATCAGCCGAGGGTGCATTCGAGATTGTTAAGAAAGAAGGCGAACTGAAATCGCTCAAGTATGTTTTTCATTTTTTATTTTTGTGTTATCCTCTTTTTTCAGGGATTCATGCAGAGCTGGGAAGACTAGGAAACGACTTCGTGGCGGTGGACGCCCTCTACAATTCAAGGATCTCGACAAGGAGCTGGCAACTTGGGTCCGAGCAGCGCGGAAAGAAACACAGAGTGTCTCGCCGGATCATCCAGCAGCAAGCAGGAAAAATGTTCAATGCAGAAGAGGATGAAGGGCTTTTCATGGTATATCATATATATCATTCATTTTTTAACAAGCTTTTAATCTAAATTTTTTAGGCAAGCAGAGGATGGCTCGAAAAGTTTCTGAACCGACACACTCCGACTCCGGGTCCCGACTACAATGTGCCAGAAGCCGCCTGCCGACTATGCTCAGAAATTGGTCGACTTTGTCATTTACTTATCGCAGCTCCGAACCAAAACCAAGTTTGTATTTCTATTCACCGGTATTATATTATTTTCAGTGTGGAGTTTCAGTTACCAATCAGTATATGCCTGTGACGAAACTGCTGTTTGGCTCAATCCTTCAAGAGGTAAATGCATTGCGGAGAAAGGAGAGAAGGAAGTATCTATTTTTTCAAAATGTCCATTCAAGTGAGAACAAGTTGATACGTTTCAGGTTTCGGTGCTCACGACTGGTCATGACAAGCTGAGGGTGACTGTGATGCTGACGGCCAGTTCAGACGGAAGGAAGCTCAAGCCGTTTGTTCTCCTGCCAAGAAAGAAGAAAGTGGCTGAGATCGTTGACAAATTGAGGAAGGCTGGAGCTGTGCTGAAGGGAACAAATTGGATGAACGATGATCTCACTCTTGACTACTTGGACAAGACGTTCGGCCGTTCTCTTTTCGGGAAACGTTTGCTGGTTTGGGATTCTTCGCTGCCATATTCCGAATCGACGAAGAAGAAGCTGAGGGAAATCGCCTTGCACACAGCCGTGGTTCCGGGAGGATGCACTAAATTTATCCAGGTTTGTATTTACTTTATCTATCTGAGAGTATTTTCGTGTTTAGGCACCTGACGTCGTGGAATGGACCGTTTAAAGCCAAGTTCCAAGAGTTCGACAACTGGGTAATGAACGATATAAGGGAAGAAACGGCAAATGGGAACTGAAACCCCCACCAATGAACCTCTACCTGGAATGGATCTGTATATCCTGGGACGCCTTACCAAAAAGATGATCAGCAATCCTTCAAAGGTTGGTACATTGTGATTGTGGTTTTTTCCATTATTCCATTTTTTCAGATTGTGGAATCACTAATGCGCTATATGGCGACGAAGATGATGATATCCATTGCTTCAAGGAACATGGGCCGGTACCTGAGGGACGAAAATGCTTCAAGAAGCCCGCTTTGCCATGCATGATCTGCTTGCCGTGGAGGAAGTCGACTCGGATGAGGACAAGGAAAATGGTTATCTGAGTGATCACTCTCTTAACTTTGATGAAGCTCTTGAGCTTGATTGGAACGATGAACTGAATGCGCCTAACCCTCAGTTCCATGCTTTTTGAATGATCATTTGTTTGTTTGTAAACACAGCATTTTCTGTTATCGCTTTCTCGTAAATACAGCATTTTCGGTCATCTCTTTGTCATAAACCCAGCGCCGATTTTTTTAAAAACGTGGCGTAAATTTTGGTGTTAAAAACAAGCCGCCCCTCCAATAGGCCGCCTCTAATAAGCCGCCCCCTGAAGGTGATTGAAAATAAGCCGCCCGGGCGGCCTATTAGAGGAAATAC
>JAMRYI010000679.1:0-87650 GCA_029231635.1 Ditylenchus weischeri
ATTTGTCCATCTTGGCTTGATAGCTTCCGGCACGCTCATTGAGAACGCGGTTGAAGATACTCGAAGGATTCTGAAGTAGAGTGTAGAAAACTAGGGATACGTACAACCAGCAGTGCAATCTACAATATCCTACTCATTATTGGCGGCTGGCTGCTCCTTGACCCGTTGGCTGATTTGAATGAAGAGTGAATAGCAGTTGATGATCTGGTGCAACTGAGTCTTAACCACCTTGGATCACTTCGGATGTCTTGTTCGTATGTAAACGAGCACGGCAACCATCAACTTCACCTTCCAACATTGCCAGTAAACCTTCTCCTTATACTCATCTTCGGCTTCCAAAACTGATAGCCGCTATGTGTTATAATCTTCGTTTTTCTTCCAAATCACTGCACCGTGAAAACGTGAAGTTATATGTGAAATACATTCATGCATTCGAATAATTGATCACCTGTCTATGGATTTGCTCGGCCTGCGACTACCTGATGGCTTGATCTTTAGCTTGCTGCGCCATCAGCTGATTAGCTTACTCCCTGGCTTGTTCCACGTCTTCATCACTGTAGTCGCTTGCAAATGGAGCCAAGATTCGTTCGAGTTCATCAAAATCGATATTAAGCGCCATCTAAATATCAACATTGCAATCAAAAAGCATCATTACACAGCAGAGCAAGTATTCAAAGCAAGGATTCTATGACCAAAAATTATTCAACGATCATTAGAAATGTGTGGTCAATAAAATGACAGCGATATGGAGCGAAAAACCTTGAATTCAAGAAATAGAGTAGAGAAAGCGCGGATTCAAAATGCTAAAATTGCAAATTTTTAGGGTCAAACGGCTTTAGGTCAAACGGCTTAGGGTCAAACGGCTTAGGGTCAAACGGCTCAGGGTCAAACGACTTAGGTCAAAGGGTTTAGGGGTCAAACGGCTTTAGGGTAAAACGTCCAGCCCATGATGGGTATAACTGTCTATCACACCCAGAAATGTTGTGAAATTCATGCCTAGGCGTAATTTGTCTGCCTTTATGGGGATTTGTTGGCAGAAAGTTTTACAGTATGGCCCACAGCCGGCCGATTTTCAAATGGCCATATCCCACAATCTTTCGACAAACGTTTTGCAATCGTTTTAGAAAAATATACATTTGTTTGGTATAGCATGACGTCAAAAACACGATTTTGCTTGGTACCCCGGTGGTTTGTGCCTTACCATCCAGAGGCCATCCACAGACCAGGGCCCAAACCACAGAGGTACCATGAAAACAGTGTTTTTGACATCATATGCCAAACAAATGTATACTTTTGTCTAAGACGATTGAAAAAACTGTTTGTCGAAATTTGACGTCTACCAAAAGTTATGGCCAATCTAAATCGGCCGAATTTTTCGGGCCATCCTGTATATCGCATGTTCCCAAAGCGTGTTTTGACTACTTTTTTGAGCTTCTCTGGTCTTTATTTGGGTAGTTTACTTGTGTAAAATATGACTTTTTGCCTTGGGGGACCAAGGCAAACCATATTATATTTAGGTATTCTACCCGTTTTGGTCCTTGAGCTGGGCAAAGAGCCTAAATGTATTTCAACCAAGAGTCTTGCTGGGGATCCTGTCTAAGGTAAGGATATCCATCAAGCCCCCTTAGAGTCGAGATGCGCACACCACATACCTTAGACATAAATTATTTATTTATTTACGTTAAAAACGCAACTATAAACTTTACAATAGACATTCAATGATATGACACTTTATCAAATACAATTATAAGTCTAAAAGATAATTTAAATCTGTTTTCCTTAAAATATTTTTAAAAAGATGTATAGTTCCTGATGATATCAAATCATTTGGGAGTTTGTAATACAATTTAGAAACACGAACAAGAAAAAAATTAAATCTAATATTAGTTTTACAATTTGGTATATAAAGTTTGGTTGTTGTCCTCTGGTTTTTGATGGGATGAAAGTAAATCTAGTATTTAAATCAATTTGAACATTTTGAAGGATAATCTTGTGAAAGAAAATGAGGTCCGGAGCACAGTCTCCTATATTCCAAAGATTTTAGCCCTAGTATTGAAAGCAATTGTTCATAGGATGGTTTTTTTACGGGATATTTGTTCAGGAGCAGTGTTGTAAAAGACTTGCCGGCACCGGTGCCGGTGCCAATTTGACTTGGCACCGGTGCGGTGCCGGTGCGGTGCCAAAAAAGATCCGGTGCCGGTGCTGGTGCCGGTGCGCGAATTTTTTGAGGTGGTGCCGTATTTTTTTTCTGTTTTCTGTTAAAATTGTGATCAATTTTAAGAAAAGCTGAGCTTTTATTTGTAAAAAACGACAGGATGTTACTTAAAAAGTGTCAATAAACAGAAATTGTTCACAGATGCCGATTCAAATTTCCATGTTTATGATTTGAATCAAGATTTCTTTTACGTGGAGTTTCCACTCAGCTTTGGTCATTAGAGGTGGTGTAGGCTCTGTTGAATGTTCTTCTCCGTCCTCCCACCAGTCCACGAGTTTATCGAACAACCAAGAGAGACCTAATATACCTGTGGCATTGACAAACGGCTGCTTAAAGCTACTGACTCCAACCAAGCGCAAGAATACAGTCATTATATTACAGCACTAGTTTGGACTGGCGCCTTAGGCGCCATTTGTTTTAAGCGCCCAGTTATTTGGCGCCAATTTAAAAACGTTACGAACAAAGTTCCGAACAAAACTGAATGTAAATCCTAAAATAAACTTATCCGACTTTTAAGCCCAAATTTTTTGTCCAATAAGGCGATGTGAAACCAACACGTATATGATCTTCCCTAGTTAAAGGGCTATCGAATGACACCAAGATCTCTACATTGTGTCCACAAACAGTATGATAAATCGCGTTACGAACAAAAGTGACAAATGGAGCGTCACAGAGACATGCCTAATACTATAGAGATAAACAAAGGAATTCATGCAACTGGAAAAACACTCTCTTTGACTGTCGACGTTGTGACGAATAAGGTATGCTTCATAGCTATCTAGGAATCGTAGGGCACTATTATGATTCATCAAACAGAAAATAATGGTTGTTGGACTGACATCGTCGAAATGATAAAAAGACACACCGGTAACTACATTAGAAAAGAGTTCTAATTAATTATAATTAATTACACATTTTAAGCTAACTGTTGTCTAATTTTATTGCTGCCATATTTGCATGACGTTTTCAACCTTCATTAAAAACAAAATTTTGCATTTTCACTCATTTTGCTGTCTCTTACGATATTTTTCAAAAACTATCCTTTTACTTAACATTTCAAGTGGTCGGTGCCGAGACCGGTGCGGCACCAGTGTTTTAAGACGGTGCCGGTGCCGGTGCCAAGCGGTATGTCCGGTGCTGGTGCCGGTGCCAACTTTTAGTTTTTTACAACACTGTTCAGGAGTGATTTAAAGTAAATGATATTGCTCGCAATCTTTTGTATCTTCTCAATTTTCATAATATCTTTCTTGTATGTTGGATTAAATAATACTGAAGAAGATTCGAGAGAGGGTCTTACATACGCTACATACATTTTGACTAGAAATTTTGTATTAGTTGATCGAACAGCTTTGAAAAGTGTGAACAGTTTAGATAAGGCTGATTTGTAGCAGTGATCTATATGTGATTTCCACTTAAGGTCAGGTGTAATAAGTAACCCAAGATCTCTTACATTTTCATTTGCCATGGGTATTAATTCATTATCTATATATAGTATTTGGCATGTGTCCGTCCTACTTTTTAATGGACATTTTGACCACATTCAGGCCATTTTTGCTTATTTTTCTGATTATTTTCGGCAATGTCTCGACGGAACCCCAAACTTCAGACAATTCAGCGTCTTTTTATGCCGAGACCCAGGAAAATGTCTTCGAAAAAGAAAAACTTTGTGGTCCCTCAAAATTGGAGTTGGAGGATTTTGGGGTAGGCCTGGAGGATGGTTTTTCTGCTTCCAACGATGGCCATTTTTGCGATGTCTCGAAAAGAACGTAGACGTAGATAGACGCGTAGTTTTTCACGATGAATGCACTATCGAAATTTCGAAATACTATAGAGGCGCCGATAGGCGCCTGTGGTCCCTTGTTAAGAAAATATTTAGTCTGGTGGTTACCTCAGCCCAAATACAGAATAGAGCATTTAGAGATGGCTATATTTAGATCATTTTTCTGGCACCAATCAAGAAAAGAGTTAATGAAAGCTTGAAGTTTCAGGGAAGCAGATGGGTCAGAATAAACAATATATGCTTTAAGATCATCAGCATAAAATTTTAATTTTACATCCATATGTGCACAAGTTTTTTCAATATCAGCTATGTAAAACAAAAATAGGAGAGGCCCTAAAACTGACAAGGGAAGGTCACTTAGTGGAGCGCTTATTTAAAAAATCTGGCAGAGCAGTTTTGTAGCTCTTGATGCGTAGAATCACCTGGTATGTGTCGTTTTTGCCCATGGAAAGAACTTTTTTGAGCTAGGCTGGTTTGAAGTTAGGACATAAATTAGGTACTCTTATTTTAAGTGTTTTCATAAAATGTGGTTTGTACCTGGCTCATAATTGTTTTATTCCAGCTCATAATATATCATTTAAAAGCTCTATTTCCAAGCTTTCTTTTCATATATAAAGTAATTTAAAAAGTCATCAGCAACCTCAATAAAAACACTAATAAATTCAATGCTACAAAATGAATATCATTTTTGATGTACACATTTGTGATAAGATAAGATCGAAGATTTGTGACACATTATCATTATTTTGTTACTGCTACTTTTATTAAATCAACATTACTATCAAATCTTGCGTTGCAACAATGTCTGACAATGATGCAAAGGCTTCCTTGCTGAAGAAGGTTCAGGAACTCAAAAACGAGACAAAGGACCGAGAAGCTAAAAAGCTGCTGAATCGGGTCGAAGGTATTCTTCTTAATTTGCATTTATTGGGTTTTAGAGTTTTTTATTTAGCAATTACTCTCAAAGAATGTGACAAACATGAAGACTATGCCATATTAGGCCGCGATTCTGACGAAGAAATTGTACCAGACAGTGATGATGACTACTCCAGCAGTGATGAATCAGTCTCGTCGGTACTTTCATATGATATTGATACCATGTTTGAAATCCTCTCTAAACGAGATGAGCACAATTGGTCTTTGGAAACAATACACCATCGTTACCGAAAAATTACTGCAGATCCTGCATCGTCAGGAAGACGCCAATTAACAAGGTATTTTTTATTTACTTTAATTTTTCTAGCAGATTTAATATATTAGGATGAGAAAATACGTCAAACGCAGTGGAATCACTCGCTTGAAGTACGCTGCTTTACTTGAACGTGTGCTCGATGAATTTCTCCGATTGGATGAAGACCAAATTTCCCTCCACGATGTTGATCTTCAGGAGATTGCCATGAACAATGCAAAAGAACTTGGGTTACCTAATTTTAAGGTTAGTAAACGTTTAGCAAATCAGATTTTACCTTGATTAAATAGTAACTATTTCAGGCCAGTCATGGATGGGTGTACTATTTTAAAAAGGCCAACAATATTGGTGATCGCCACGTGGACAAGTTTTTGAGTGAAAAATCTATCCGAGAGCAGGAAGTGATTAATCAGGCTATTGCGCGGTTTCGTGATGAAGAAATGCGTCTAATAGAGAAATTTCCCAAGCAACAAAGTAAGCACGCTTAAATTTTATTATTTATTTTGTTTCTCTTACTTTTTAAAATTTTCAACGCTGATCAAACAGCCATTACTCTTGAAGTTGTGTCCGGCCGAACTCTCACAATCAAAGGTACAAAAAAAAGTACCGAGAATTGTTCAAAGAGCCAACGCAGTAACGCATTCGTATACAGTTCATGTCACACTTCGGAAGGATGGAGAACTGCCAAACAAACTGCCTGTTGTGCTCTGGGAGCCAAGTGGCGAACCGAAGAAATTCGCGGAGGAGGTTGCTGCATTCGATCAACTAGCAGTGTTCTCATCCAAATCTGGCTGGATGGATGCCGACATAGCCATTCACTGGATGGAAGATGTGTTTCTTCCCCAAGCCCCACAAGGTTCTTGCCTTATAATCGATTCTTGGCGCGGCTACAACCAAATGAAATCACTCGACTCTGTGGCAAATAAAGAGCTCCATATTTTCACTCTTCCTCCAGGATCAACCAGCATTCTTCAACCGGCTGATGTTTTCTTTAACAGAACTTTCAAACATTTTCTCCGAGTGTTGAGCGATAGAATTCGATGGAAACACAAGGAATTTGTTTTGAAAAACATACTGATCGTATTAAATCTTACATATTACCAATTCAAAGCGGAGCGATTTAAGGACTTTCTTCTATTTCCATGGTTCAAGGCTGGATACTCCAACGAACGCCCTCGTCCTTTTTGAAACTCCCGTTCAATTCTGTCTTCGCTTCAAAGCAGGCTCACAATGCAATCAGCAGGGATGTGAAATGCTCGCCTTCATACGATGTGCGCATTGTGAATTGAATTTCTGTTTCAATCATTGTGTTTTGAATACCCACAAACACTGAATAAATATGTGCCTTGACCATTTCGAATTATTACGTTTTTATTGAGGTTGCTGATGACTTTTTAAATTACTTTATATATGAAAAGAAAGCTTGGAAATAGAGCTTTTAAATGATATATTATGAGCTGGAATAAAACAATTATGAGCCAGGTACAAACCACATTTTATGAAAACACTTAAAATAAGAGTACCTAATTTATGTCCTAACTTCAAACCAGCCTAGCTCAAAAAAGTTCTTTCCATGGGCAAAAACGACACATACCAGGTGATTCTACGCATCAAGAGCTACAAAACTGCTCTGCCAGATTTTTTAAATAAGCGCTCCACTAAGTGACCTTCCCTTGTGAGTCCTGGGGGACCCCACTAGTAGCAAGTTTAGGAATGGAGAGAGAATCTCCAATTTTCACACTAAAAGACCGGCCCACAAGAAAGTTTTTTATCCAATTTAAAAGAGCACCGTATACACCAGCATTGGCTAGTTTTTGTAAAAATTTGTAGTGTAAAAGTTTGTAAAAGTTTGTATTGTAGTGGTTTACGGTGTCAAACGCCTTTGCTATGTCAAAATACACAACATCCACCCACATTTTATTGTCTATTCCATCTGTCCAGTCATCAAATGTTTCAATTAACTGTGTTGAAATAGATTTATTTTTTCGAAATCCATGTTGTGAGTTAGGGATTAGATTTTTAGCTTCGAGAAATTTATTTAGCTCTTTCTGAACAATTTTTTCCATTATTTTTGATAAGGAGCAAGTTAAACTTATGGGTCGATAATTAGCCACATCAGAACGAAGAAGTATGAAGTGGAAGTATATGGGATGTTTTCCAAATTTGAGGAATTGTGCCAGTCATTATAGAGACTCTAAATAGATATGTAACTGGGTAAGCCAAGGACTCTGCACACTGCTTAAGATAAGCATAAGGAATAAAATCAGGAGTCGTGTTGATTCGATTAGGAAGTTTTTTTGAGTAACTGATATACTTGTGGTTCGGAAATAAAAATAAAACCTAGGCCATTTTCTGCGTATATTCGGTGAGGCATTAGAGAATTAAAGGAACGTCGAAAAACTGATGAAAAATAATAAGCAAACGCCTCAGCTTTTTCATTCGGCGAGTATAATGTTTTGCTATCATACTTTAATGCTGGAATTGATAAACTTTTTGGGTTTAATTGCGAAGTTACGTAGTTGAAGATTTGCTTAGAAGTTTTATTATTCAAAAGTCGTTTTTCTTTATTTTTGTAATATTTTAGTGATTGCTCCTGAAAGTCGTGCGTAGCCTTCTTAAATTTTATCAACACCGAGTCATATCTAATATTTTTCCACAATTTTTCTCTGTATGCAATTAGTCGTTTAATATGAGGTGGGAGAAATTCTGTTTGAATTTTTATTTTCGGAACAAAATGATCAATATTTTTTTGAGAAATTTCCATGAATGAGTAATAGAGATCATTAATGTTAGCCGAGAGAGAACAAATGATGTTCCATGGTGTATTTAGTAAAGACATATTCATTGCCACTGAATCACTTTTATGGAAAGAGAGAATCGTTCGATTATTCACTGGTGTGTGTTGAAAGGAAATAAAGTAAGAAATTTTGTTATGATCAGAAGAGGCAAAAGGGCAAAGAACTTTTATATCAGAAATAAGGTTTGGTTGATCAGAAAACACCAGGTCTAGGATTTTCTTTTTGCGTGTGCTTTCAGTTATTAGTTGGGTTATGTTAGAAAATTGAACAAATTCAAAAAACAATTTTTCTTGTAAACTAAGTGTAACTTCAGTAGAATCGGACCACAATTTTGGAAAATTGAAATCACCATTAATTATTTTAGGAGAATGAGTAGCCATTAAGCCAGACAAGACTTCAATTGTCTTTTCAATAGTTTGGGTCGCTGTGCTCGGAGGAATATAGATGTTAATTAATCTAATAGAATTTGTCAAATTTGAGTCAAAGATATCCACACACAATAGATCAACATTAGGTATAGCAGGTGTTAAAATCTGATTACATAAAAAAGCAGATGAGACAAGAATGGCAGAACCACCCCCCTTGCGGCTACGATCAGCCCGGAAAAGAAAATAATTTGGATTTGGGCAGACTATAGAATTTAAATTTTTTGAATTTAGCCAGGTCTCAGTCAAGCATATAATGTGATAATTATAAGAGTCTAAAAGCAGGTGAAATTGATTTAGCTTATTTAAGATAGAACGACAATTAAAAGATATAACTGATAAACCTGGTGTGGCTTCCCATTTTAGTTTTCCGTGTTGTTGACATTGGTGGCACGAATGGGGACAATTTTTCCGCAGTTAACAAAACTATGTTCAAATTCGATCTTTCTGAGGTATATGTGTACCTGTTCAGAATGGTTTACCTTGGTGGGGATCAAGGCAAAAAGTAAAATTTTGGTCAAAATTTTTTTTTTCAAAAATGTTCGGTCACACCTCAAAAGCATTTTTCTACCCAAATAAAGACCAGAGAAGCTCAAAAAAGTGGTCAGAACACACCTTGGGGAACGTGCGATACAAAGAACTTTAGCCGATTGGTTGCATCCCTTTTGGTTACAGCTCGCCCCTTCTAATAAAGCGCACTCTTTATTTTGAGCGTTCACATCCCAGATCAGACTAAATTTTACGAGTCAGATTTTGACAAAGAAAAGTGAACCAAATTCAACATTATGCCTTGGGACAGCCTTATCAAGCCTTAAAGACAAGGCTCCCAAGTCGCAAGACTCCGAAATCAGCCTAAAGTTTTCAAAAATCAGCATTTGGGTCGACAAATCAGCAAAAATTTTCTAAAAATCAGCACTTACAAGGAAACCCTAAGAACTGTGAAATAGAATTCGCATATTCTGACAATGCAATCTTGCAGAGCATAGTTGATTTACTAATAGGATTTCCGGCTTTTTTCCCCACAGAAAGAAAATATCAAATCTGGAGACTCGAGAAACATCGAACCGTGAACTGCCTTGGTCTCCTCTTTGGATTTTTAAAAATATATTTGTTGATAATCTACCCTTCATATGGTGACATCCCACAAGTTCGATCCGTAGCAGGGTACGACTATTTGAAATCCATATGTGAAAAAAAGTGTAGGATCCAGCTGCGGATCGAACCTTTGCGGTTTCAATGCATTGAGGCTTAACTGTAAAAAATATGTTTCCGAAAATCCACAGGGGAGGCCAAGGCAATTTCGGTCTATTTTGACATGTTTCTCGAGTCTCCAGATTTGGTTTTTTCCTTTTGTGGGGAAAAAAGCCGGAAATCCTATCAGTAAATCGACTATGCTTTACAAGATTGCATTGTCAGAATATTTACAGTTCGTAGAGTTTACTTGTTGGAATAATTGTGAAATTACTTGGCTAAAAACCCTTTTTGGCAAAATCTTTAAATTTTTCAAAGCTATTTTTTATTTGAACAAGGGTAACAATTTAATAGAGATGGAGTTTTGGCAAAATCAGGATCCCGAATCGGGATTTTATAAAACAAAATTTGTCGGGATTGGGATTTTTCCAAAAAGAAATCGGGATCTCGACTTATATACCGGGATTACATAGAATAAATAAAACAATAATTAATCTGCAATATTGACCTTTATTCAGTAATATCCGACAATATGAGTATATATTCAATATGAGTAATTCAACTGTGGAAACGACTTATTCAAGAAAACGAGCATCTCGGCATTTTAAGGATCCAGATTTGACCAAACGTCCCTGGCCACTGAAAAAGCTGCTCACTGCCCCGCTTGTCGCCGGTGCAGAGAGGAATCGCCTAGCCATCTTCGCCAGACTTGGATAGAGCGGTTCGTTCATCTAAATTGATTTACTTTAAATATAAATCAAAGTTTTAAATAAATCAAAGTCTAACCTTCCCAAATTCCAAAGGGTCCTGATTAGGGTAGGTGCACTTCAATTTCGAGTAGGCAGTGAGCTCCATATTGACGTTTCAAGTAGCTTCTTCGCCGGTATTGACATCTGCCTCCTCAAAAAAGTCGCTGTTTTAGCCGAAAAAAAGATGAGGACTGATGACGTTTGGAAAGAGGAGAGCAAATATCTAAATACATCAAAAATAACAAAGAATATTACCATTAATTGCATCAAAAACGACCTACCAATTTGCCAAATACCAAAAATCGGGATCCCGACTAAACCGGGATTGGGATTTTAGAATCAGGATCCCGAAAATCAGGATCCCGATTCCGGGATTTGGACTCAAAAATTGTCCGGGAACCGGGATCGGGATCCCGACTCCATCTCTACAATTTAATGCATATTTAACCACAAATAGAATAAAACAATGTTGAAGTAAAGTCTGCTCTTGATAAATCGGCACTCTTGGGAACCAGCCTAGGACGCCGTTTTATCGGGGCAAGCTTCGTAGAATTTCTTTGTCGGCCAGCCAAATCATGGTCTTTTACGGTGTTAGTTTATCGAGGGTACCGGTTTATCAGGCTGCCAGTTAATCGACAGTTGACTGCAATTATTTCGCTAAGCATGCATTTCTGATCGTGAGTCTTGCTTGGGTTCATAACGCAGGTAACGCGTAACGCAAGTCTGTGCAAGCATCTCTAACCTTCTTATTTTTAAAGTAAAAACATGTATATTCAAGCTTGGGTTATACGCCATCCCATTTATACGCTCTCTTCGGTCAAGCACTAGCCTGAATATACTTAATTTGACTGAGGTTGGCTTTTTCTTAGCCAGCTGACACCCCAGTTATGCGATACTACGGTTATACGCTACTCAAAGGTCGGTTCTTTAGGGTGGCGTATAACCCAGGTTTGACTGTAGTTGCTAGCAAAGAAAAAAGGGACCGCTTAAAACAAAAACATATGCAAGGAATAAACAGTAAAACTGTTTTACTAAAGGTTGAAATACTTTTCGACCCTGAAATGGCGCTTTTTGTGCCGGAAATGGCACTTTTCCTGCCGGAAATTTGAAAAAGCTTTTGTTTTCGGGGGTTTTCTTATTACTTTTCAATTTTTTTTGACCAGCGTGTAGCTCAGGATCTCGACTTTCTCAAATTTTTCCAAAAATATGGTCTCTTTATAGACCTTTTCCTCCAACTTTTGAAAATCTCATTCAGTCAGTTGATAGCTTGTAAGAAAGCTGAGATCTTGGGCTACACGCTGGTCAAAAAAAATTGAAAAGTAATAAGAAAATCCCCGAAAACAAAAGCTTTTTCAAATTTCCGGCACGAAAAGTGCCATTTCCGGCAGAAAAAGCGTCATTTCAGGGTCGAAAAGTATTTCAACCTTTATTAAAATCAAAACACTTCTCTTAACTTTAAATCTGCTTTGAAACAAATCAAATCAAACAAACAATTTTATAACAATATATTATTTTTAAAAAATCCGTGGAAAATATTTCACCATATTTCTATAAGGTGGTTAAATTAAGTATTTCTGACCTTTTTCTCAAAAAATTAGCACTTTCGGTCGAAAATCAGCAAATGAGCATAAAAAATACCTCGACAAAAAACCCTCAAAATTAGCAAAATGCTGAGAAATTAGTGCATAGCTTACCTAAAATATTTAATATCCAGGCTTTCTGGTATGGAGCGGAAGAAGATTGCTGAAGAATGCGAAATTTCTCGTGATTGTGCTGTGCATTGGAACAAGTTATGCCGACAAGTAGTCTACTGGATCAATCAAACTCGCTCATCTCCAATAGGCGGTGAAGATGACGTTGTTCGTTTTTCTTTATTATTTTTTATAATAAGAGGGCATAGAAATTTTATTTACAGGTGGAAATTGATGAAAGCAAGTTCGGGAAAGTCAAAGATCATAGAGGGCACCGAGTGGAAGGTTCCTGTGTTTTTGGTGGCATATCACGGCGCAGTGGTGAGGTTTTCCTGCAGCAAGTTGAAAAGAGAGACAGAGCTACTTTGCTTCCGCTGATAGAAAGATGGATAAAACCAAGGACTATTATCGTCTGTGACGGCTGGCGCGCTTATGATGTATTGGATCAGCATGATTATGAGCTTCTCCGTGTAAATCACTCCAAAACCTTCAAGACAAATGCCGAAGATGTGCCTTATACCTTTCCCGCTCATGTCCAGAATGTATATTTCCTGTTATTACATTCATTGCACTTCCGCATAAATTAAAATTTAGGCTGTTCATACAAATTCGATTGAAGCGACATGGGGAGCTATCAAAAGAATGGTATTTCGTTTTCCTGGAAATCATACCAGAACATATTTACCTGGTGATTTGGCGAAATATCTGTTTATTAAGCAATGTTGCCTGAAAAATATGTTGGCTTCGCAGTCTTTTTAATCTCATAATTATGTTTTTTTATTTTTCGATTTCAGCGATCCTTTTATTGCAATGCTCATGGCTTGTCAAGATCATAGTTGGATCGCCGCCGCCGCCGCCGCCGGCGGCGCCGCCAGGCGCCGGTGGCAAAAATAAAAGCACCGCCGGCGGTGGCGGTGGCGCCGGCGGCGAATATGAGGGTGGCGGCGGTGGTGGCGGCGGTGGTGGCGGCGGTGGTGGCGGCGGTGGTGGCGGCGGCGGTGGTAGACTAAAAGCGGCGGCGGTGGCGGCGGTGGCGGCGCACGTGGAGGCGGCGGCGGTGGTGGCGGCGGCGGCGCACGTGGTGGCGGCGGCGGTGGCGACGGCGGCGGCAGTGGAGGCGCCGGTGTTGGCGTTAGCGGCAAAAACTTTGTGTTCTTGATTGCGCAAAAAGTGCACTATTTTCAAATGTCATAATTTCAGATTTTTTTTTAAATATCAACTGGACAAATAGTCAGAATAAATGGCTGAGAACGAACAATGAAAGATAACTAGATACAAAAATTTTCTAAATTTTTTCTTTGTCTTGTAAGTCTTTTCGCATTTGGCTGAGATATAGATCAACAGCTTCTTTTGCAATGCCGTTTATCTCTTTAGCTGTGAAGGGAATTGAACGTGAAGAAGCACTTTCGTGAACGTAACCAGTTGCTGCGTCTCGAGCATTCATTTCCAAATGTTTTGGCCATGTTGTTCTAATAGCACCAGCATTCTGTTCTTTGAGGTAATCATTTACAGCTTTTTTCACTGACTCTTCTGGGTCGCCTTGAATGTAGTCTGCTGCTTTTTCTACTCCAATGGTAGCTGCCACAAAAGCAACGAATTTCCAAAAAAGGTCTTTGAAAGTTTTAGCACCAAAGTAGTCCAATACTTTTTTAGCTCCAGCCTAAACATGTATGCATCCGGATTCGGAACTGTTTCGATAAAAAAGCCACTGGGCTCACTTGATACTGCACAAGTAGAACGTTTTTTCAATGAAATAAATAGTGATGATTTCATTGGCACCTGTAATCCATGGGACTTTTGGAAAGATTTCGATTTCTCAGATGGCTTTCGACATCTTAGCAACGCCAGCTACAAGTGCAGGAGTGGAAAGACTGTTTAGTATTATGGCTATGCTCTCTTCAGGGAGAAAAACTCCGACAGGACCAATTTTATTAAATAGTAAAACAATGCTTGTCTTAAATGGTCATCTTATTAAAATATGAAAAACTAGATAACTGGTTCATTCACTGTAGTCTTATACTAATAAAACTTTTTTTTTGACGTTAATGCAATAGCCGGCGGCACCGCCGGCGGCGGCGGCGCTAGCGGCGGAGTAGCGGCGTCGGTGGTGGCGGCGGTGGCGAAATTTAGCAGAATTTTTACGCCGCCGGTGGCGCCGGCGGCGGCGGTGGTGACGGCGGCGCCGCCGGCGGTGGTGGTGACGGCGGCGCCACCGGCGGTGGCGGCGGCGGCGGTGGTGGTTTTTTAAAAATGCCCAACTATGGTCAAGATGCCCACGCAAGCGGTGATAATCTTGATTATTCGGCCGGAGTATATTATAGCAAGTGCTCCCAAAAAGGGATTTTAACTGCTTTTTTGTGTGTTTTAGGGCTTAGGTGTACAAAGCATGTTTTTAAGTGGGGGACGGCACTTTTTGAAAAAAAACTTTTGACTAAATTTTTACTTTTTGCCTTGGGGAACCAAGGTAAACCACCTGGAGAGGGTACCTGGACACCTGGTTTTGTTCATTTTTACCTTGTTTTTCTCACTGGACTAGGCAAAAAGAGTCTCTTTATGCATTTATTGTCAACAGTCTTCTCGGATTCATCTCTAAGGTAAGTGAGTGTGCGCAACTCTATTAACTATTCAGGCATGTCATCTTCTAAATCTTCATCAGGTATTTCTGTTTCATCAAAATTGTTCAGTGGAATGTTGGTCTAAACTATAGTATAAGTGACTAGAAGATGTTGTTGCCACAGATGTAGGCGCCGAGGACCTGCGTGGGGAACACATGTGGTTTGAGTACCCGCTGGTGGTTTGAGCCAGGTATAGGTGGTTCGGGTACCCGCTGGTGGTTCGGGCCCCATATAAGTGGTTCGGGTACCCGCTGGTAGTTTGGGCCCGGTATAGGTTGTTCGGGTACCCGTATCCAGGTGGTTTGGGTACCATCCAGGTGGTTTGGGTACTATCCAGGTGGTTTGGGTACCATCCAGGTGGTTTGGGTACCATCCAGGTGGTTTGGGCACCATCCAGGTGGTTTGGGTACTATCCAGGTGGTTCGGGTACCATCCAGGTGGTTTGGGTACCATCCAGGTGGTTTGGGTACCATCCAGGTGGTTTGGGTACCATCCAGGTTGTTTGGGTACCATCCAGGTGGTTTGGGTACCATCCAGGTGGTTTGGGTATTATCCAGGTAGTTAGGGCACCATCCAGGTGGTTTGGGTACACTAACTAATCCTTTCAAGACAAAAAAATAATACATGCTACCACCAGGATTTGAACCTGTAACCTTGCCTTGGTCCCCCAAGGCAATCCAAAAAACATCCAAAAATGCCTTGGTCCCCCCTGTGGTTTTGGGAATTCTCAAGTGGCCATAACTTTTTTTTGAGACGGTCTACCCCAACTTTTCGGATTTTTTCACTCAAGTAAATTGACCATGCCGCGTCGCATGGTGTAATCAGATTTCCGATCTGTCTGACGGAATACCCCAAACAATTTTGGTGTGACCCACAGACAACAGAATCCAGCGCTATAGTAATAAAGGGGGATTTGCCCAAAATGAGGTTTTATGAACTTATATCAACTTTTTATGGCTTTAAATGGGTAGAAAACACAAAAAACTATTGGGAAGGCCATTTCCGAGAAAAAAAAATTTTACAAAATTTTTGTAAAAACCATGATACCCACCCTATGGTTAATATTTTAAATGTACCTGGATATGAATTCCCGGGGACCAATCCTACAAGTGGAATTATGACACGAAATGTTTTTTGAATGCAAGCATTTTTTATTTCAAATATTTTTTTTTTGAATTCTTGATTTCCGTCAAACCCAGCAAGTGTGGGTGCAGCGAAAAGCATGAGTATTCGTCTGAACCAGGAGCATTCAGCCGGATCGGATCCCGAAGTTGAGCCTGAGCCAGACCTCTTCGGAGTGTCTTGGAGTGTCTTTAAGTGTCTTGGACTGCGAGTTTTGGATTTGCTGAGCCTCTGGCTCGGTCTTATATAGGTACAGTCAGAGATATATAGGCACAGTCGTCTTAGCGTTGACAAATCGTCACATTGGCGAAATTACCAACTTTCATAAAAAATACCGAGAAAATTCAAGAAGAGTCGGCATGAACAGAGGTCCACTTGTTCCGGCATCTCTGTTTTACACAGAGATGCACTCACCCACAGATTTAAGACCGAGCCAGAGGCTCAGGGGTCGATTTCAGCAGGATGGATAGGATTCAAATTAAAGATTATCTTTAATTTTTTTTGCCATTTTCAGCAGAATAGATACGATTAAAGATAATCTTAAAACGCGGATAATTTTTAATCCTGGGATAGGATTAAAGATGATCTTAAACCCTGGATAATTTTTTATCCTAAGATAATTTTTAATTTTCCTACAAAATGAAGCCCAAGATCAATATTTTTCACTCTTGTTTAAGGAAACCTTTATTTAATACGAATCTAGAAGTAATTTATTGCAAAACTTATCTATTGAGTACCTAATTTTGAATTTAGGAAGAACAAATTAAAACGTCTTCTTCCTAATACTCTTCTTCCTCATGATTCACGGACATGTTGCCTAGATCATCCGTAGGTGTCGCGCTCCTCTAATAGCTTCATCCAAAACTATTCCATATTTCCTCTAGTTCTCTATCTTTAGCTCTAACAGCTCCTTCTTCAGCTGAGCTTGACTCGTCTGAGAGTTCCTTCTTTGCCGGGATGTTGATTGACTGCCATTTAGGTGGGGGCTATCGGCATTAAAAACTTGCAAGTTTATGCCGAATACGCCTCCACCAACCTCTCCCCCACTCGGAATACCATAATTATTTACCCTTTCATGTGTATTGAGGATTCCAGAAATTCGTATTAAATAAAGGTTTCCTTAAACAAGAGTGAAAAATATTGATCTTGGGCTTCATTTTGTAGGAAAATTAAAAATTATCTTAGGATAAAAAATTATCCGGGGTTTAAGATTATCTTTAATCCTATCCCAGGATTAAAAATTATCCGCGTTTAAGATTATCTTTAATCGTATCTATCCTGATTTCAGCAGGGCGGATAAAATTAAAGATAATTTTTATTTTGAATCTTATCCATCCTGCTGAAATCGACCCCAGCAAATCCAAAACTCGCAGTCCAAGACACTCCAAAGAGGTCTGGCTCAGGCTCAACTTCGGGATCCGACCCGGCTGAATGCTCCAGGTTCAGACGAATACTCATGCTTTTCGCTGCACCCACAGTTGCTGGGTTTGACGGAAATCAAGAATTCAAAAAATATTTGAAATAAAAAATGCTTGCATTCAAAAAACATTTCGTGTCATAATTCCACTTGTAGGATTGCTCCCCGGGAATTCAAATTTCAACATTTGAATGTGACTGCGTGAACATGCTCCTTTAAATATCCGTTTTCTTTATCCTCATAAGAACTCATGCGTTCAATGTCACTGAAATCTTCGGTGGCATCTCTGACACCTTTCAGTGTTTCAAAACCTTCTGATAGAGGTCCGTATAGCTCATAACAGTGTAGCGTCGCCATCCTCACTATCATGAGCATTGGTTGAATGTAAAAAACAGGTTTCAGAGGCCTATTTGACTAACCTCTGAATGATTTGTGATCATTGTTTTCGAATATGCATGCCGTAGCTAGTCGGTATTTCATCTATGATTGAAAATACAAAAGAAAATAAAACTTTGACTGAAAGTTTTAGTCTGAAACAGAAACGAAATTAAGATAATAGAGAATCCTGTACAGTCTAGTCTCGTTTATCCGTTCCCACCTCGCGTCCGTCACTTTTTTTAGCTCGATTTTTGAAGCCTTTTGCCAGTTATCTTCGGTCAGTCTAGTCCGAAATATCGCAAGGATTTAGATTTTACCGATCGCTTTTGTACATAACAAAAGTTTTGCCGAAAAGACCCGCGGGTCTCGTTTATCCGACACGGGGTGTCGGATAAACGAGACTAGACTGTAGACTAATATAAAAAAATAAATTTTTTTTTAATACTGTAGACTAATATAAAAAAATAAATTTTTTTTTAATATAAAAAATAAATTTTTTTTTAATATAAAAAATAAATAAATTTCGTGTCAAGAGAATAAAAATCATTTTTGGGGCTTCTTCGGGCGAGGGGGGCTTCTATTAGAGAGGGGGCTTATATATTTCAATCACCCTCCAGCCCCCGTATGCATAATCACTATCGGATAGAATTTTTATACGATACCATCCGAATAATTATCCGATACTATCCGGATAATTATCCTATCGGATACTATCCGATAGTGATTATGCATATGGGTACAGGGGGTTGTGGCTTCTATTAGAGACGGGGCTTGTATTGGAGAGGGAAATACGGTAGTCGGTAATCGTAGAATCTAACAATATTACGATAACTTCCATGTTTTCAAAAACTCGATTTTACGAGTTACAATTTTACGAGTCTCATGTTTTACCAGTTTAAATTTCACGAGTTCAGATACAGCCGATTTCAGTATTATTTTGGAACTGACGTCTTTTTGCAATTTTTATTTGCATGATCATGTACAACCCCATACTGAAAAGGACTCTAAGAAGCAGAGCTACATTTTGAGTATGAGGCTGTAAATGATCATGCAAATTAAAATTGCAAAAGACATCAATTCCAAAAATAATGCTGAAGAGTTCTGGGACATCCCTGAGTATGATGGCAAGGAATTGGGCATTGTTGAGTGTTTTTTAATTTTTGATCCAACTACATATTACTTTTCGTCTGTACGGTAGCTCAAATTAAAGCCCCGAACCTTGGCTATATTTTAGTGTAGGAAACGTGTGACCTGCATTAGAAAATTCAAAAAAATTCAATGAAATCAGTCATAGAAAAACCACAAAAACCATCAATTTTCGGAAATTCAAAGGGTTAACCTGAAAATCAGCTCCGGTAAGTGCGAAATTCTGCGCTGATGAATTTGATGGATAGACAAGAGTGTTAGGATCATTTTAACACCAAACTTGCAAATAAAAGAATAAAAATAAGGGGTGCAGCCAGTGGTAAACAGACCTGTGTCCTGGGTGACGCTTATATAATGTTCCCCCTTCAAACACCTTCATGAATTCGGAAAACTAACAGATGTTTTATTAAATAGGACAAATCAACAAAAAAGAACATTTTACATATATTTGCGATAACATTTACACTACTCGAATTCCTTTCCCAGTTCAAAGCGACGAAAATCAATGACTTCAGCTCCGTGAGTCGCTAGGTATTGATCAACAGATTGCTGCGGATTGAACATGAATGCCTGTTTGAGCAGTTGTTTTTCATCCTCATCCACCTCTACTGTCTGGAAAAGTATTATTTATACAACTTTGAATATTAAAAGCAACCCATTAAAGATATTTAAGGCATTAAACGACCGACCTCAACTTTGGAAAAAGCGTTTAGTTGATCTTCTTCCACATCTCCTTGAGTTTTCGTCGACTCTTTTTCAACAGCGGGGGAGTTCATCACAATTAGCTGCCATCTCCAGACTTTCAACCCCTTTTTGACACTCTGCTTTGCCCAAAGTAAGAGGACTCATCCCGATGATGTGGTGACAAATTTGAGATCCAAGAGTTTCAGTCGGGAAATTAGAACTTTCGTTGCTTCTTCTGATTCCAACCACCGAGACGTAGCGACCCATATTAACTCCATTTACCTCATCTTAAAATTTGCTTACATCGACTAACAAACACACACAGCAAAAATTTATTTAAAAAATTACGTTTGGGATGAGCGTTTCCAATAAGCACGACATCCGGAGGACCAACGACCGCAAATGTCTTAGAAACGTTAATGTTTTCGCCCAGCTTCCCAATAGCTGCAGTAATTTCTTCCTGTATAGGGGATCCTCGTGGAGACTGAACATTGCTGAAGTCTAGAAATAATTTTCACATAAATTAGTAAATGTAGTCAAAGCTAATTGAGATACCTATATTCACAACTTTAAAGCCTGATGATGAGCAACCAGCAGCAATTTTACCCGCTTTCAGAACTGAATTTGCGACATGAGCAACCTAATATGGAAATTAATGTGTATATATACTAATAATATACTAAGACAAAGAAATAATTACCAAGCTTTGGAACTCTTCATTCTTAGCAACAAAATCAGTCTCGCAATTTACCTCGAGTACAGCAGCAACATTGTATTCTGAGAGAACGGCACACACGCCTTGACCTGTTTCACGATCACTTAACCTAAAAAATGATGTAAAGTATATGATGTAAAAGGAGATATATTACTTGACTGCTTTCGTCCAACCTTCTTTGACAGCCACTTCTTTAAGCCACTTTTCTGCACCTTCTAGATTAGTTTCACCACATTGCACAAGAGCCTTTCTGCAGTTCACAAAGCTATATCCAGTACGCTTACGAAGTTTTATCAAAGCCTTAAAGCACAAGAAAATAAAACAATTGAGCGCCGGTACAATTCTGGTATACCCCCAGCACTCGATTCGGGTATACACCCCAGCACTCAATTCGGGTATACACCCTCAGCACTCAATTAAACCAAAAGGGGGGACAAAGGCATATTTTTTTACATTTTTTCCGTAAATTTCTATATTGTGTCCAAACCACGGAAAAAACCTAAAACCCCCAGATAGTCCATTAGGCGTGGTTAAAGATGCTTTCGGGGGGATTTGGGTGGTCTGGAGTGGTTTAGAATGGTTCAAGGTGGTTTGGACACAATATAGAAATTTACGGAAAAAAATGTAAAAAAAATGTGCCTTGGTTCATCTGTGGTTTAATTGGGTGCTAAGGGTAATATACGAATTAAGTGCTGGGAGTATACCAGAATATAACTTGAGCGCCTTCATCTTAACTTTTTACTAACCTCTTTGGAAATTGATTGTTGAGCAGAAGCAGTATCTTGGACAGCAGCACTTAATCGACGAAGCAATGGAGCAGGAATATAGCGAAAGGTAGTGAACACTGAGCGGAACATTCTAAAAATTAAGATTTACAGTGTGCCCCAAGAAGTTTCAACACTATTGAGCAATGTAAACATTTCTCTAGACGGAGATATAAGTCCTCAAAGTCCAGAGGGAGGCTCTTCACAGTAGGGGTCTATTTTAGAGAAAATACGGTAAATGACCTTTCCTACGAAAACTTTATGGACACCCCGTTTCATATATCGAAGTAGCGGCAATTTTATTTCACCCAAATATTTTACAAATCTACTTCAATGGCTGAAAAAGCGAAAATTTCTTTCAATAGAATTAACAGAAAAACTTCTGTGACGCAATGCCACATAAAAAGTTTAAATTTATTTTATAACAGTTTGCATATAATGTATTTTCTCTAATTCCGCCCCGTCTCTAATCATGCCCCCCTCTCTAATTCCGCATCACAAACACCGCCCTGTCTCCTGATCGTATGTTTAGTTAACACCTTTCTGGTCTGCTATTCTAGCAGCAAATATCAACAAAAGAGATGTGTCTTGAATATTAAGGGAATATTAGGAAATCAGGTAAGAAAAAAGAAATGACAAGAAATAATAACAACATATTTTTATTTGAAATTCCAAACTAACAATAAGCAACTAACATTTAAACCAAATCGATGTATCATTTTGCAGCATTACGTCTGGTCCTCGTAATTTGCCTTCTTGATTGCTGGACTTTAGTAGCTGGTGGATTAAGCTGCCTTTGAACTTGAAGTATTCGCTGATTAACTGCCATCTCTCGGTCTCGCAGCTCATCGTCCAGACCTTCCGAATTCTCTCTCAGAGGGTGTTGACTATCTGTTCGAAAAACGTCCTTCCCACACTTTTTTTCGCCTTTTCCATCGTTTTTAGGGCCTGAGACATACGCATCCTCGACTTCAGCAATTCGCTTTTTAGTAGAGTTGACGATCTTTTTCACAGAAAGTGGAAGATTGCTTGGATTGTAGGCTCTGATTGAATTCCTCATAGCAGTGATCACCTTAGCCTCGATTCTCTCTCATGGACGATCCTCTTGTGTGCCGGCCTCTGCTCTAAGAATTGTCGTTCTTGAAACTTGGCCTTAAATTTAAAATAGAAAATAGCAAGAAGAAGCAAAATCTAGAGGTGCCTAACTCCCGCCTGATAAAAGCAATCTTGTCCCAAAAGTTAGGTCCATTCAGAATCGCATCAGCCTTTGCCACTCCATGCCTCAATACGACATGTTGACATTGGGTGCTCATTTAGATTGGCTTTCTGCATATTCCACTTCTCACTGTCAAACTTTGCAAAGCTTTCTGGTGTTCCTACCCAGTTCTAAAGGCTTAGGCCTTTAGATCAATTTTTTTATACAAATACCTAAAACATCTCAAACAAAAAAAAATGCAAAAAGGGGAACCTGCAGTTTTGACGCATGCCAAAAACTCTGTAAAGCGAGGAAGATTAAGTTCTGACACCACTGCATTGTCAAGATGATTCATGTCAGATAAGTAGTTCAAAACCTTTTCAATCTCATTATTCGATTTCACTCTTCGGACCCAATTGTTGAAAGCGATGTTTTTTTGTATAGCTGTTTCATCCCTATTTTGTTAATCTTCTTATAAATGCACTGGCAGAAATGAAAGTAACATTGACGATGGTGGCACAATGGTGGTCCTAGAAGGCAAAAGAAGTAACTAACTACAGAAGGAACTGTTTTTTGGACTTGCCTCCAAAACGACTGAATATAGGAAAGTTCAGTGCAGTCTCAAAGTCAGTGTAGACCAGTCTGCAAGTCCACTCCAAATCAAAATGAAGTCGACAACAGGCAGATAGCCCATCAAATTGTAGAGAGTAGGCGACCCCCGTTCGATGAGTCATCAAAACCCTAACCAACGGAAGAAACTGCTTATTCTCTAGTTGACGATGAATAACATAAATCTGCTTCCACGGCTTTTTCGGACAAATGCTCCAGGTTCCGTCCATAGCAATCACTTCGGCTTCAATCAACAATCAATAATTTTTCTAGCACTAAGATGGGTGAGCATTGCAAATGCGAAAATTGGTGAAAGGCTAGATTACCCATTCCTGTATAAAGTTCCAAACTGTCAGAAAACAGCTAATTATACTATAAAAATGAAAGATCAATAATTCCACGGCAACTTGCTGGCTAATAAATAAAAATTGACTGTTGTATCACTTTTTTTTGTAAAAACCCCCAATTAACATCCCTCCAAAGAATATTTTTTTTCTAAGCCTACCTTGATTTTTTTTCCACCCCAATGCATTACAATGTGGAGTGTGCTGGTCTTTAGCCGCGAAGCTGCCAAATACATTTGGTATTGTCGGTGCAAAAGGTGTGAAATAGGTGAAAAATGAAAAAAAGTTGGCTTAGAGAAAAAATACTCTTTGGAGGGGGTTACTTGGGAGGTACTGTCCTTTGTTATTCTTCATGAGTAAACACAAAGAGATACTTAGACTGTTACATATAATTTATTCGCCATAAAAATAAACAAAGCGCTCAAATAACATCAGATAACAAAAGAGCAATAATTTCAAAAACCAGAAATTGAGGTTGCTTTGACTATCGCATGGAGGCATTCTTTTACCGTTAGATTTTCAAATCGGTCAACAGTTTGCTTGATCACTCTTGCCCTTGTCTCCTCATATGTAGACTTCTTGCGAATGACATGTGGAGCCAGAAATTCGTGATATCTTGCCTCATAGTGATCATACACTGCCTCTAGGCGCAACATGAACCTCCAGACACCCGGCTTCTTGATCTCCATAAGCTTGCATTGGTAGTTGGTTCTTGGTGGTTTCATCAACGCTTCTTAGACTTTCTCTCCCAATCTCACCAGAGGCCTTGATTTAATAACTTTGAGTCAGCCATAAGAAACGGAAACGCAGAAAGCAACATACCCTTGTCAAGTTTATGTCCTGTGCTTTGTTTTGATCCAGTTTCAGCTTGTAGTAGCTAACCTTCCAGGGCTCCACTTCATGAGAATGATCTTCAGCATCCTTGAGAATTATCCCAGTAGAAACTTTGATCCAGAGTCGACAAGAACAATCAACATCTTTTTTCTTCTTTTTTCTTCCTCCTCGGTCATCACAGTGAGCAAAGCGTACCTTTTGATCCGGGCAGGATTACGGAACGGGATTTTTGGCGAAAAAAAATTCGGGATCGGGATTGTCGTTCAAAAATTTCGGGATCCCGACGAAATTTCGGTATTTTTCCTAATTCTATCTTTTATTAACAACACTATGTACAAACAACAACAACGGAACAAATATAATGATTTTGGTAAGAGCAATTGATCTGTGACAATGCCTTGTTCAGAAACATGAGCATTTCGGCTTTTTCTAGCTGTAGTATATAGCGCTGTTTTGTGTCTGTGGTCTGTCACAAAAAAATGTTAGGATGTGTTCCGTCAATCAGATCAAAAATCTGTCAACGTCATTCGACTCAGCGTGATCAATTTACTCAGTAAAAAATTTATCAAAAGTTGGGGTCGTCCGACTCAAAAAAAGTTACGGCCTCTTAAAAGTTGCCAAAAACCACAAGGGACCAAGGCATTCTAGGTCACAAAAAAATGTTAGGATGTGTTTAGGTTGTGTTCCTTAGGATGAATTTTGGATTGCCTTGAGGGACCAAGGCATGGTCACAGGTTCAAATGGTGGTAGCATGTATGATTCTTTTAACCTTGCGTGTAAGCACTTTCGGCGCCAGCTTATATGCGCATCGCGGCATCGCTAAATTCTAGTCCCCCTTTACTGTAGCGCTGGATTCTGTCTGTGTGTGTGTGCGCGTATGTGTGTGCGTCACAGAAAAATATTAGGGGTGTTCCGTCGATCAGATCAAAAATCTCAATTTCTAATTTTTAAATTTCTAAAATTTAATTTCTAAGCAAAGCGTAGTCTGCGCAACCAGGGATGGAGCTCCTAACATGGTAGCGGGATGTCGGGAAGCGAACTTGAAGAGGTAATTTTTTATTTTCTGCTGTCTTGGACTTTTCTGATCTTTTAGTGTGCATTATTTCTGCCATGTATTGCATCTTGTCGTTATGGATGCCTTCAAACAAGCGCCAGAAATTGGAAGTCTAATAGAAAAGGTAAGCAAAGTAGCAACGACATTCCATCGCACGCCGAATGCAACTGCCGCCTTCAGGGAGATACAAGGGGGAAAAATCGACGCTTTTGAAACAAGTTGGTAATGTTAGTGTTTTTGTTATATCACATTATCTGCTTGAGCAAGTAGTCACTCGATGGAATTCTGCTCTCGAGATGCTACGCTTATTTCAACATCACCGGCAGAACTTGAAGCAGTATTCTGAGAAGTATCTGACATCGACCGCCGCCAAACACATAAAAGCTCTATCGGATGGTGACTTTGATGAATTTCAATCGATTGCAAATGTGCTAGGACCTTTTGAAAAATGCACAAAAATGGTTTTTCTTTAGTCAACTCCCTAAATTAATTATTTATGCTAAATAAAGCATGGTTTTTGATGCGCTCGTTTCCTGAAGAACTTGAGGCAAATGTTTCAGACAACAGAAGATTTGCAGCTAACCGCGGTATGTGGGATGAAAAAGAAGAAGAAGAAATGGATTTGCTTGAAATGTTAGGCGCTGATAGATTTAAGGTCTACTTCAAGAATATTTATTTCATTGTTATATTTTTCAACCTTCAGGATGAAATAGATCGGTATAAGAACGAACTTAAATTGCCAAATTAAAACGGTGGTCAAAACCGGTTTTTGGGAGGACTTCTTATACCGTACTCCGGCCCCTCACTCAAGTTTGCTCCCGCCCAGAGGCAGCACACTTTTTTCTTCTCTTTTTAATTTTCATATTTTTTCCAGTTGCTTTTTACCAATCCGTCCTAAAAAATCGCAAGGATTTTGATTTTACCAGTCGTTTTTCCAAGATTATGCAATTTTTTCATACAAATACATAAAACATCTCAATGGCGCACTGTCCCATATATGGGACAAACTTTAAACGTGTTTTTCTAAGCTACCACCGAAGATATCGATGTCCGGTTTGTTTTATGAATAGTACAGGATCGAGCAATTTTGATACTAGTAAAAAATCCATTATTTGGTCGTCAAAACAACGAGAAACAAATATTTTTTCATAAGCGTGAATTTTGGTTTTTTGTACCCGATAGCATTTTGAGAATTTTACATAATATGTTGGTTTTTTTCTGTAAATAACAAATTACATTCTTTTTTTTTAACTTAGTAAAAAAATTCTGAGAAATGAATCATTGGTCAAGGAAAAATGGCATTTTAAAATTTTTCCCATATATGGGACAGTGCGCATTTAAGTGTTAAACGCACAGTTTAGTACACACGGCCTTTCTTGTGTTAAAAAGAGGAGATGCAGGGCTACCGAAGTTATTATCAGTAATTTTTTAAAAATTAAATTTTAAATGTAGCCCAAAAGTCCATTACGAAATTTTGAGACACCAGTTAAGTATAGAATTGAGCCGTTCTTGCCGCTGTTGGGGTTCCTTGTTTTCCCAGTAATTAAATGAAATAAACCATACAACTTATTACATTTATTAAAATTTACTGCGACTATGAAAACTACATTACTAGCACTTTTTGAACGTAATATAGCAATAATTAGTCTCGAAAGGCTTCTTACATATCCCTCTGATCGTCTTCATCTAACTCTTGAATTGCTGGCATGAGTCCTAAATCATTTTCAACATCTTCAATTGGAGGCTCACCCACTGGCTCTATTTCCTCGTCCACACGAGGCAACAAGTTTTGCTCTCTTATTCTCGGATTCACTTGAAAGTTTGAAGGACTAGGGAACTCATTTTCTACAGGTGCTGACTCACTCAATTGTGACAGAAAAGAAGATAGATTGGTCGCAGGAGTTTCGAAGTGGACGCAACTGAAAATAAATTTATATTCTGCAAATAGTTGACCAAAAATCATACTGAAAAACTTCATTTGCACTGTTTGCAGTTCCAACGATTCTACACAAAATAAATATGAAAAAATCAAAAAAATTAGTTTTTAAAAACCGTACCTTATAAATACCACCGGAATCCTATGAAATCTTAATGTCTGCCAGCTTCTAAAAACATTTATTTATTAATTCAATTTACTCGTGTATACAGAGAGAGGAAGACTATACAGAATAGTTAAAATATCAATTTGTTGCTACAGTTCTGTCACAATAAAGGTGAGAGCAGGGATGCCGATTTTTGACCGTTTAAATTTCTAAAATGTTGTTGAAGCGGCAATAACGTATTTCTTCTATAAGCCAACATTAATCACTTTAATTACTCGAAAATCTGAAAATTGGTAATGTCGCGCGACTTTTTCAAAAATATCAGATATTGTCTGGTAGTTGAAATACGGTATCTGCTTTTTGCTAATTTCACCGCTTTTTGACATTTTTACGAAATTTAACTTTAAAGGGGCATGCTTGCCGCCGATGGGAATATTTTGAGAGGCGGTTACCAGGTCAATTCAAAAAAGAATTATTTACAAGAATTATTACGAATTATTACATTTGCATCCTAATTACGATATTTTAGGAGGAAAAGTATCCTAAAAAATCCTATTTTAGGAGGTATCCTAAATTAGGATTTTTCCTCCTATTTTATGAAACTTCTAATATACCGTAAATACTCTAATAAACGGGCCCCCTTACAGTTAACTATTTTCAAATTTCTTTTGCTTTGTTAACCCCAACATTGTTTATTTTTTAAAACGTACGACCACTCTTTTTGTAGAGTTTAGAAAGATCTACAAAATGAGTTGTCGTGCGTTTTAAAAAATAAACAATGTTGGAGTTAAAAAAGCAGAACAAATTTGAAAATAGTTAGCTGTAGGGGGGCCCGTTTATTAGAGTATTTACGGTATACGAGTATCCTACCAAGATATTTTGAATTTTTGAGTCTTAAGACCATTTTTATATGCAAATCGACTATTTTGAACAAGAATTCGTCAAGAAAGCTTGCATGCAAATGCAAAACCAGCAATTTCGGAACTAAAAGTCAACAAAAAATATTCAAATATTTTTTGGATTTGTTCAAATATTTTTTGGATATGATTTTTTTTTCATTTTTTTGACGAATTCGTGTTCAACATAGTCGATTTGCATATAAAAATGGTCTTTAGACTCAAAAATCAGCGTAAAATTTCAAATTTCCAAAAAAAAAATATTTGAATATTATTATTATTATTATTGAATTTCGAATTTGAGACTGAGTTCGATGAAAAAAGCAATTTTAGAAGAAAATCGACCATGCTGAGCATGAATTAGATATCAGGTTTACAAGTTTGCAAATAAATGACCGAAAAACAATCAAAAAATTCAAAATATCTTGATAGGAGTATCCAAAAATAGGAGGGAAAATCCTCATTTAGGACACCTCCTAAAATAGGATATTTTAGGATATTTTTCCTCCTAAAATATCCTTTTTTATTATGAATAGGATGAAAATCTCATCCCTGCTTGATAAGCACAGCAATTTGCGAAATTTGAATTCGCGCGCGATTACCTAATTTGGTCAATAATGTTTTCGAATTATTTTTTGTTTGCATTTAAAATTCGTTCAAAATTTTGAACCATCCACCCATCGGCCATGAGCATGCCCTCAAACATTACATATAAAAAAACATCAGACTTTTAATGCCACTTTTTTAGCTGTAATTTTCCCCTTTTTAATTTTTGAACTAGCATTCATGGGTGAGGTCCGTTTCTAAAATTACATTTTGATATGGTTGAAAACTTTATTTAAACCGATAAGCGACCTCAAAATATACTAAAAATACTTTTTAGTTCAGCAAAAAAACCTAAATTGGCTGAGCTATGAGACGTCTAAGACTTTTATTACAAAGTACCCTATTGCGTAGAACTCAACTATACAGGTTAAGATAATAAGTAAATCTGTATAGAAAAAATACTTTCTATTAGTCACATCTACAATCTTGGTCCATTTAGTTTGGTCACATGATACTTCAATGTAGAAAGAGTATGTCCTGTCATCACAATCCCACAACAATAATCTAAACGCCTTTTTTTAATTTATGTGTTTGAATCGCTCGCTATCAACCAACCTCAGAGAGTCTAACAAGTAGGGCTGATGTAACTGAATTGTAATTGAACCACTTCCCAACTAAAGTCAAACTTTTTTTACCGTTTAAAAACATGTGGAAAAATTCCAACCTGATGGCAAGTATACCCATCATCCCAATCGTAGTTTTGAGTGTCACCATCCAGAAGTGCATTTCTACTTCTGGATACGCCTTCGATTACAGAAGCACATCCTGGCTGGATTGTAGCCACATTGAAGTGGGGAACTGCAGTGGCAAACAAGATTAATAATTGCTTAAATCGGACCTGTTCTGGTTGGGGGGAGTGATAATGGTTACCATACATATTTTAATCATGTTAATCATGTTAATTTCAGTAACCTATATGAATACTTTAATACGTTAATTACGTTAGTTACCTTAATCACCAAAATCAACTTGATCAACCTAAAAAATAAAATATATATGGTAAAAATGGGCGTTCCCCTCCTTAAACCAGAACAGGTCCCCTTTCCAAAACTGGTGGAACTTGCTAAGGAGTGTGGTCATGGGATCGATCACAAATGGTTCTGTGGTGTAGAGTGCCTCAAAGCTGACTAGATTAAAAGTTCCGTGCAATGAATTGTGGGTTCCAACTATCCTCACAAATCTGTAAGCAAAATTGAAAATGATTGTTTCAAATAATACCGCATCGCTCACTTTACAACTCTTTCATGAAAAAACAAATTTTGAAAGGATTTGCAAAGATATGGTGTGTGGTCGATCACTCTGACCCAATCATTTCTGTCCATCGAAACCTGAAAAGTCACATCTTTGTTTGAAAAATTATTAACCAAAGAATCAACCTCAATGTAATAAGAAAATGTTTGATTCCCTTGGTCGCGATCCAGCAACCACAGTCGAATGTGGTTGATGATGAAAGAACGGCCCAGCTATAAAAGGTTCAGTTAAGGACCATGGTTTTGCACGGAGCGAGCTTGTCCAAAATCTGAATTGGCAGGGGCAGTTCTCTCTCGTCTCTCACTGTACTCTTTTGAGTTGTTTCGAGCACAGTTTGAGACGAAAGAGATTTGACCCGGCCATTCAAATTTTGGACATGCCAATGGTAAAAAAACCACGATCTTTTAAGTATTTTTTGCGGTAAAGACAGTTATCATTAAAAATTTTAGTTAAAAAATAAATAAAGAAAACACAACCTCGATAATAATTCCTGGATCATGGGCATTTATAGCGTGTCTAGTAAATTTTCTCTCATGATCCTTGGAATAACCTTTCTTGGAGAGGAGTAAAGCAGTGGGGAATTCCCCAGTCAATACTTTTGCATTCATGGCTGGCTCGGCCACATTCATCATTGGACCTGCAAATTGCTAATTTAAAAAACTTAATATTGAGTGCTTGATGTAATCTCAGGTCACAATAAAAGCCACCTGCCACCACAGCTACACTTTCAAGAATGTTAATGCGGCCTTTAAAAAATCGCATTTTGTGTACGCATTCCTTGTGATTCTTTTGGACGCTTTCCTTTGTTGTTTTCAAACATTTTCGCTTGTTTTCTGTCTATATTTTGTCGTTTACTCTTTTACAGTTTTCTATTTGACCAGAGTGCGGTTGCAGCGTTTAGCTTGTGTATGGCTTTCATTAAGACGAGAGTGTGGCATGTATCTGTGGCCTTGTGACTTGTATCGTGACCAGCATGTGTAATCACAGCCACACGTTGCAGCCGTCATTGCGACCGTATCTTAAAACTGACATAAAATGCCTCTGTAAACCAAGTCTGAAGAACGTTTTTTGTTTTGTTCGTTGATTGCGTCTAGGAGCTGAAAATACAAAATTAATTTTGCTTTGACAACATGCATGTAATTAATAAAAAAGCACACCTTGTCCGAGTCGATCAACTGTGTGGGTCTTACAACATTCAACAAGTCGTCCAGCTTAATTAGTGACAGACGAATATAACCCAGCACACACTCAAATGAGTCCGACTAAAAACAAAATAATGTTACTATCAAAAACACGATCAGAAAAACCTCCTCCGGGTGAGTCTCAATCCAACGAGCAATGGCATTAAAAATGTCAATTTCAGGAGCGCAGAATGAGTTTCGGCTAATTAGCTGGCGAACACACAAAGAAGAGAGTTGCAAGAAGCCCTATGTCAACTTATTTTTCGTCAAATAAAATGATTGCATAATTATACAGGGGTGGAGAGGATATCAGCAGCATAATTATCAATAAAGTCCAGACAGGCAGCAATCACTCCACTCATTGAATACAAGTGTGCAGTGGCATAGATTACACAAACATTGCGACTGTTCAAAGTCGACTGAAAATGCAAAAATTAGCCAAAGAAAATAAAACAGCAGAGAATACCTTGAGATACTCTGCCACTTCGCTCTCTAATTCTGTGAAGCCGTACTTGTGGACCAAACCAAGCACCTCTATCACTAAGTCAAAGTTCATTGAGTGCAGTTGCATCCGGCCACAGTAAATGTACTTCAGTAAAATTTTGAAGGCTTGCAGAGGTGTGTCAACCAAAGTCACTTCTGTGGCCGTGGATTCACGCATTCCAGAGACAAGCATAGCTCTACGCACAACTTTTTATAGGGAACAAGATAATGATGCATAATTTAACTCACCGAAAGTAATTACTTCTAACACTTAGAATTATTCTGTGAGCCGGCAGACGATTATCTTCGACAATTAGGACAATATCGCTGCAGTCCTCACTCAAAAGTAGCCGCCTAAAAAAGATTGATAAACATATATCACTCGAAGACAATAAAAGATTAAAACCAAATACCCATACCCAAGCTGGTCCAGTAGTTGAGATGTGTGTTCCACTTCACCTACCACTCCTTAACCGCAATTTTTATTATAAATATGGAAACTTTTTTTAAAGGAAATAGATTACTGCTAAAGCCTGAGCATTGGGCAGTTAAAGACGCTCCCTGCACAGCCTCTCTCCCAGTGCTAGAAGATGGTTCCTCACTTCCACTTCGCATCAAATGGTGATGGCTGTCACTCATCTGTAAGGTACAAGAAAAGTAATACTTATAAATGGGTAATATTTAATTCTGCCCGCTAATTTCTGAAAAATGCCCGCTAATTTCTTAAAAATGCCCGCTAATTTTATAGTTGCATTTTTCTCTACATTTTTGTGTCAATTTTTTAAATTTTTTTTAACATTATCGTGTAGCCCAAGATCTGAGCTTTCTAACGAGCTATCGTACTTTATTGAATGATTTCAGAAATGATAAGATTTAGGGGTTTGGAAAAATAGGTGTTGTTTCGTCTCAACCCCTAAATATCTAGATTTCTGAAATCATGCGATGAAGTTTGATAGTTCGTTAGAAAGCTGAGATCTTGGGCTACACGATAATGTTAAAAGTTTTTTAAAAATTGAAAGAAAAATGTAGAGAAGAACGCTAGTAAAAATTTAGCGGGCATTTTTAAGAAATTAGCGGTCAAAATTAAATAGCACCCCTTAGAAATTATTCCTTTGCAAATTAGAAATACATGAGGGTTGTAGCATACAGTAAAACCTCTACTTTTTCAGCCTCCCCACGGCCTTAAATTTACGCTTTTCAAATTTTCTAAAAAGATGCGTTTAACGTTTTAAACAAACTTTTGCGAAAAATAAAAAGCCAATCAATTTATACTAGAAAAATTGCTATTTATTGTTATTTTTTTATTTCCTTATTTCGTATTTTTAAGACCATTTAATTTTATTTTTTCTATCTTACACAGAAAGTTATTAAAATTCCCGATATACTGTTCGATATAAACCAGACTTAAAATACGAATCGGACTTAGAAATTCTTGGTGATGGCTGACCCTTTAGGATCATTTGAAAAACCATGCTCCTTTGATTTAAAATCGTGTTTTTGGTATGTCTTTTTAGAGTACCGTATTTCCTCTAATAAGAGCCCATGGGCGCTTATTTTTCAAACCTCCGAAAATCTGAAAAATTTGGAGTCGATCTCGAAAATTTTGGGTGCCCAACCAAAATCTAAACAGCGGAATCGGTAGAGCTCGTGGGAGTTAAGAAAATGCAAAAACAGCAATGCTAAATATTTGCTCTCGGTTGAGATATAGGTCCCCAATGTTAGGGGTGGGCGCTTATTAGAGCATGGGCGCTTATTAGAGGAAATACGGTATTTATTGTTATTTTGTGCCTATTGTGTGGCTTATGTCATTGGCTACAAATCGAGGTGTATTTTGCCTAAAATTAATGGTCATAATACAATACCAAACACTATTTTGAATCATGGGAGATATATATCTCCGTTCAGCCGGCCTTCTTTTTGCAGGTCTTTTTTTACCCACAACTATAAAATTAGAGGTTTTACGGTATTCGAAATTTTCGAACAAATATAAAATTGTTCGATTTCACAGTCTTAGAAGTATCATTAATTGAATCGATTTTAAAGTATGCAACACTCCTCCCGATCTTTAATAAACAATGCACTGGCAAATGAACAAAGTGGAAGCAACAGCTGCTACTTAATGGATGAAGTTATGTTTATATATATTCAAATAAAATGGACACAGAGAAAGCTAACAGAAACATAGCTTATTTTACAAGACGTGGGAAAAAATTCACTTGATTTAATTAAATTTTGTTTGATGGCATAGTTTATCGAGGTGTCAACACACCATTCCTGGGTATTTGAAAAACCATCGCCATCGCCGACAATGAGGATTTCACACGTTCGAAAGCCCCGATATCTCAGTAGTATGGAGTGTATGCCGGTAAAAGTTGCCCGTGGGTTCAATTCCTTACCTGTGGCACGACTTTTCAAAACGCCCGAAAGTGTTTCTTTTGGCTCTAGGTGAATTCGCCGACATGAATTCGCCGATAAGTAAATTCGCCTACAATTCTTAAATTTTTTACTTGATATTCACAACATTATGATTATCATACTATCATACCCAGAAACGTGTTCTGAAAAAGGTTTCTGAACACGAAAGCATTGATTTGTCGATTCAAAGCCTCCCCTCGAGTCACCCCCCAAAATTTTAAGGTTCGAATACTGGTGGTAGCAGACATCATTTTTTCCTGAATAACAGTCATAAACTAAGACCTAAGACTAAGACCAGTAAGCCTCAAGACATGTCATATCCCCCTTTAACTCCATGAATCTTGGTAAATACTTGTAGAAAAATTCAAAACCTACAAGATAAGCCAAAAATCAGCACAAAAATTCAACAAAAATCACTCAGAAATTACACGAGAAGAGGTAGAACCAGCTGCTTTCCTGGTATTAAAATTTTAAAGATACCTTATCTTGAGCTTATCCCTGTCAACTTTTAAACGAAAATTTTCGCTGACAATATACCGAAATGCTCAGCGTGAAAAATGCAACAGAACGAGGGCAAAGACTCGCAAGACAACAAGCAAATACCGTAATTCCTCTAATATAAGACTTTGATTAAAATCAGCTTGGTATTGTATGACTCAAGAATGCTCTTATGCAAATTATCACCCATTTTGTAGCCAGTGAAATGAGCTATAAAATAGGTGGTAGTTTGCATAAGAGCATTCTTCAAAAAGTGGGTCAAAAATACAATGCCAAGAACACGATTTTGAATCAAAGGGGGTCTTATATTAGAGGATTTACGGTATAACAAAATTAAAGCCAAAACAGTTTGACCCCAAATTTCCACAAAAAACAGGGGCATTTGGACGAAAATTCAGGTGGTTTTGGCTTGATTTCGTAATTTTCTCAATATTTTTATGGGACGTTTTTAGAAAATAAAATAATCACCTGATAGAGCGCAAAAAGTTGCATCAGACCAGTGTTTTCATAATTGACACTGAAATGTTATTTTAAAACTGACATGTCAGCTTTAAAATGACATGTCAGTGTGAATTATGAAATACTGCATCATACGCGAGTGTTAGATCAGGTAAGACTGTGTTTTAAGTCTTTTTGAGAGGATTTTTTGAGCATGATTTTCTTGAAAATTGTATGCCAAAAGATAGCCAAGACTTTGACGAGTCTTTTTTTGCGAACGGTATCTGAGTTTTCAAGTAATTGTGTTGATTCAAGCACAGTAAAATCAAACCATAATCGTCCATCCATAACCAGGCTGCCACCATACTTCTTCAATCCTCTCAAAAAGAGATAAAACACAGTCTTACACCTAACACTCGTGTCTAATGCAACTTTTTGCGCTCTATCACGTGATATTTTTATTTTCTGGAAACGCCTTATAAAATATTGAGAAAATTACGAAATCAAGCCACAACCACCTGAATTTTCGTCCAAAAGCCCCTGGTTTTTTGGGGTCAATGTGTTTTGGCTTGAATTTTGTATTCTACCAGAACACCATGGTGCTCTATTTTTCAACCCCTAATAAAACAAAAGATGGCTATAAATTTTTACAAAAAAAAATTCTTGCAACCGTACGAAAATTACATTAATTAATTACTCGTTACTCTCACTAAGCGTACTCAGCATTTTCGTCGTCTTTTTAGTCGATTTATAAGATCCCTTTTTGTCCGTTTATACCTTCTTAAGCTTTTTCCGACGAATCGGCACTATACAATTAGAGTTTAACTAGTTTATAGCGTTGTCTTTGCTCAGGTCTGCAGCGTTAGTAATTTTAGGACTCTTAGAGCGCTAGGAATTGTAATTTTTTCTGGCGCTCGCTTGAGATGCACTATTTACAGTAGCGGAAAAAAGTGATGACTCAAGCGCTATTTTCATGAAAATCATCGTTTATTTTGATTAAAAAATATACATTGCGAAAAAGCGTAAATGGCATATGGAGCTACATTCTCTTGGCTACATTTTGACTACAAAACTGCTTATATATGCACTTTTCCCCAACTGTCAAATTACATCTGTTTGAAACACCTTCATTTCTTAGGCGGAAAAAAAGTGACGACTCAAAACACTGTTTGTTGGCAAATATCACGAAACTGTCCAAAAATAAGCAGCATTTCTGACAATAAATCTTTATTCAGCACTAATACTTTGTCGCATAACCCTTCGCATCAATGACAGCCTGACAACGACGAGGCATAGACTCAACAAGTTTGATAACAACATCAATATAAATTTTCTTCCACTCTTCCTCGAGAACCTTGAACAAAGTGGCAGTTTTGGTAAAATTTCTGGCCCGAATTCTTCTGTCCAGCTCTTCCCAGAGATGCTCGATCGGATTCAGGTCGGGAGACTGCGATGGCCACTCCAAAACTTCCACTTCATTGTCGACGAACCACTGCTTGACCAACTTGGAGGTGTGCTTTGGATCGTTATCCTGCTGAAAGATCCAGTCGGAACCGAGACAAGTGATGGCGTGCTCCAGCATATTGTCTTCCAGAATCTTCTTGTAGTCTTTGGCATACATTGTTCCTTCGACTCGGACCAGTGGACCCAGACCATCACGCGAAAATGCACCTTAAACCAACCACCTTAAATCTAGCAATGATTTTCCATTCTTACCCCATATCATAACCGACCCTCCACCATGTTTGACAGTCGGAACCTGGTATTTTGGATTGTTTCGCTGGCCAGGAGGACGTCGGACGTAACGAATGCCATCGGAAGAGAACATATTGAACTTGCTTTCATCGCTCCAGAGCACTCTTCCCCAATCAGCAACAGACCAATCCAGATGAGCACGGGCGAACTTCAAACGAGCCTTCACATTCTTTTTTGAAATCCACGGCTTTTTCGAAGGCTTGGCAGCTGGCAAATTGGCACGTCTATAACCAATCATCAAAACGTTGCGGCACAAAATAAACACTTACTTGAGAATATTCCTGGCTGTTCGTGTGGTGATTCCGAGCTTGAGACGATCATTCGCATATTTGGTCACATCAGAAGCTGTCTTTTTTTGGATCCTCTTTGACAATTTTGGCAAGCACCCGATCATTTCTTTCAGTCGACTTGCGAGGACGGCCACTTCTCGGAAGGTTGGAAACGGATTTTGACTCACGGAAGCGCTTGTAGACCCTCGAAACCGTCTTCTGGCCAACTTTGAACAGAGCAGCCACAGCACGATCAGTTGAACCGCCTTCCTTAGCACGAACGATAGCTTCTTTCACATCGGGCACCAGTTCTTTGCGAGCCATTTAGTCTAAACAGCAGTTTTGTAAGCAAAGATGACAAAATAAATCAAACACAGCAAAAATACACTAAAATCCAACAAACAGTGTTTTGAGTCGTCACTTTTTTCCGCCTAAGAAATGAAGGTGTTTCAAACAGATGTAATTTGACAGTTGGGGAAAAGTGCATATATAAGCAGTTTTGTAGTCAAAATGTAGCCAAGAGAATGTAGCTCCATATGCCATTTACGCTTTTTCGCAATGTATATTTTTTAATCAAAATAAACGATGATTTTCATGAAAATAGCGCTTGAGTCATCACTTTTTTCCGCTACTGTAGCTCTTTTGCAATAAATTTAATGATTCGAAAATTTGCTGGATATAAAAATCTAGCAGATGAGCTTTTGGTTGTCTACTTTTTGTTACTTTTAATCTTTGTAGAATTAGCAAATCTTAGCCAATACACCAGAAAAACAATAAAAGCTTATTATAGTAGAAGTGTATGAAGTTTGTGCATGCGCCAAATAACAGCTGCTTGAGTACATACTTCATTGAGTCGTATGAAAGGGGAAGTAATACTATACCAGCGGTTGAAACAAATCCAATAATCGCACAAGGGTGGCTGCAGTGGAATAGCGGCAAGTTTTTTATAATCCAACCGGAGTTCTACTGGGTAAACCATACCGCAATCCAACACCGAAAAGGTCGTCCATTTGATGTGAAATTACTTTTTATGTTTTTCGGTTCCCAAAACTTGTTTTATACACTAATTCAATCATTTTAAAAAAGGTTTGATAATATCAAAATACCATTTTGTAGGATATTTTATGAGTTTTGGTAAAATAGCCCAAATGACAGTTTGTTACCTCGGAATAAGTTCATGAAAAAGCTTTTCGAAGCCGAAACACAAGAAAAAAAAATTGACCCAGGTGGACATGCAGATTCGCCCCGCATATGCGAATATGAATCAAACAGTTAACTTCCTTATTTCAACTTATCCCTCTGCGAAGCCATTCATCCATTCATCTCCACGCACCTCTACCCACCTAAATCGTTTGAGCATTGGGTGTTACTATCTAGGTACCACTATCTAGGCGTTTCCACATGTGTCTTACTAGATTTAGATACCACTTAGAAACAATACCATTTAGAAACCGTCTTACTAGATTTAGATGCCTAAATCTTAAATGCTGGATTCTGGAGGTGGATACCCACTTAGAAGAGGTACCATGGGGCTCCCCCTATCCAATCTGAGGTTTAATGGTCTTATAAATACTAGTTTATGACTGTTAGTCAAGAAAAATATCTTTTCGCAAAATTGTCGCAGACTGTTTTTTAGAAATTTTACAGTCTTGTTTTTTTAGTGTTCCTTCCAAGCACTTAACAGTGATGCGCGTAACATCTATGCACACAATTCGTTCTAATAGATTTAATTTTTTTTAGAATGTGGGGATGTTAAAACAGGTTAGTACTTGTGTGCGTTGAAAAAAGTGTAGATAGATGATAAACTGACGAGCGACTACTTGCACCGACATTGACTTAACTGGATCTGTACTGAGTTTAGCCTAGTTGGCTCCAGTCTTGTCGATGCCTGGATTTTTTTTTTTATTTCTTTTTACCGGTTGATTGGTGCTTGGTTGATTGCCAGAAAGCTCGTAAGCTGCGCTTTCTTTTACATATAAAATTAGATCAACATATTAAAAATTTGGCATGGTCTATTCTTTTGAAGTTGCATAGGCGAAAATCGCGACTTGGTATGTTCACAAGGTCAGCTGGCCGCCATATAGTGACTTTTTACAAATTTTTTTACCATCGTGTTCAGCGTGAAATTCTGCACAAGAACGTACCTTCAGGACGTACGGCCTTTCCCGTGTTAATTATGTGAATTGAATGGTTGCCAGAATTACGTGAGAATTATTGATCATATAGGACTTTGATTGCAATATCACACATAAAATAATCAGCAAATCATGTCATTATGGGCTATCCGACCACAAAGTTATTGATGAAACCTTTAAAACAATAGCCAAGAAAGTTGACAAGACCAAGTTGACCAAGAAGAAGAAAAAATCGACCATAGGGGATATTATATCGAGGGGTATGTTATATCGGAGGTTGATTTTGCGGAGTTTTTTTATTGAAAGGACCGACCCTAGGGTTATGAAAAATAAAAAGCGCACAAAAATTTACAAAAAGCGTACAAAATTGGTGCGTAGTCATTTCATCGTTGTCTAGTAAAAATGCCAACACAAAATTGCCAACGCAAAAATGCCAACAGACTGGACATCTTTGGTTGTCAGTCCAGCCTTCCCTTTGACCTGTTAACTATCGAAAACTGGCTTTTCGATATGTTCGAACCATCAAAATAATCTGCATTGTTTTCTAGGTCTTCTGTTAGCTGAATTAGGTTATTTTTCTATGAGGTTCTTGGCCAAAATAAAACTTTTTTCGTAAGTTTGCTGAGCTTATTTTTTACAGAAACTAGTTGGAATCTAACAAGGGAAAGTCAATGGCAACAGCTATTCGATGCAACAAATAGCCAAATGCGCTAATGGTACGAAGCAATTTTGGAGATGAGCTACTCGACGATGTCATGGAACGGCTGATTCAATTTTCAGAAAGATGACAGGGCTGATTGAAAGGAAAGCCCAATAGCAGTTACGGTAGTCTATAATTTGTTAATAGAAATGTCTCTACGGTTGCTTTTAGATCAAGAAAAAGATGACAATGACAAAGCGCCTGGCTGTAGAAAATCTTGCCGCTAGTTCTCAATCGATTCTGTCAGCTGCTAAGTAGGGATCAAGCATTTATGAAAGTGAAGGCTTTGTGAAGGCATCAACTATTTTTAGAAGTGGATAAAATTTTTGTCGTTTGAAAATTTTTGTACGATTTCCTCACCACGAAATAAGCATTTTGAGTGCGTAAATAACTTTTGCATACAAAAAATGATAAACAGAAATTTAAAAATTTGTATTTTTTTCTTTCGTTTTGAGACTAAAACGCATAAATTTTGAATTGCGGGAAATCAGTACGGAGTCCGGTCCGCTTGGCAACCTTATAACCGACCACGAAAGATCTCAGAAAAATAAAAACCCGTTTCCAAATAATTGAAGTAAAAATTTACAAAAAAAAAACAATAGGGGGACCAAGTCAATTATCGAATGAAAATATTCGCTGAAACGTCTCAGCGATTTTTTTCATTTGAAAAAAACCGCTGAAACGTAAAATTAATGTCACATGCGAAAATATGAAAAATACTAGGTGGGCCAATTTTTTTGCACCTTTTCCTTTGGCCGTAACTTTTTGTTCTGACACGATTTCGAAATTTGTAACGCAGATCGACTCAGAATTTCATAAGAATTTTTTTGGTATATAATGTCAAAAATACGAATTTTGCTTGGTTCCCCCTGTGGTTTGGGCCTAGCCTGTCCAGAGACCATCCATAGACCAGGACCCAAACCACAGGGGGAACCAAGCAAAAATAGTGTTTTTGACATTATACATAAATAAAATTCTTATGAAATTCTGAGTCGATCTGCATTTACAGAATTTCGAAATCGTGTCGGAACAAAAGAAAGTTACTGCCAACAGAAAAGGTGCAAAAAAATTGTCCCATCCGGTACTTTAGAGTTTCTAGTTAATAAATGGAACAAGCAAAACATATGTAAAAAACTACTGTAGCAAGCTAGCTACTTCTACGAGAAGTAGAGTTGACAACCACTGGAACTCTCTTTATTGTAACAATAATGGCTTATACAGGGAAACAGCAGAATGAATTAGTTCCACAATTGCAAGAGAGAATAACTGAGATGCTACCGAAAAAATTTCTTTAAGTATCACATCAATCTCGGTAACGGCCAGACGGACCTCCAGAGCGATGCATCACTGGACCACCATTTCCTGCCATACGACGTCCACCACTACCACCGAAATTGTTTCCATTGCTTCCAAAGCGACCTCCTGCTCCACCGACATTACTTGTTGGCGATGGGAGAATAATAGCTACATCAATAAAGTCTCCGACTTCAAATTTGCAGTCACCCAACTGAATTTAAGAAGTTATATAAAGTAACATATACGTACAAGAGCATAAATAGATCCACCGCACATTGAAATATGCTCGGTAATAAAAAGTGCTTACAGTTTTGGTATCTTCCGCCCCACGCTGACCGTTAATTGATTTTCCAATATCACGAAGCACGTACCGAGCCGAATATCGATCTGGAGAGACTAAAAAATGATAATTTTCACTCCTATTTAAGAGAGAAAGAAACAAAAAGGATAATGGCCCATATGACAATATGGTACCGATTTTTTAGCTTTGCCCTCCTATTGTTGTTGTTTTTGTAATTTTTTAGACTTAAGCAAGAGTTGGCCAGCGTATGTTATTACGGACTTTAAAATAGCTGAGACCCATTTTTGAGAACGTCCTAATATGCGCTGGCCTACCCTTGCCTCAGCCTAAATTAAATTAATTAATTACAAAAAGAACAAAATGGGAACGGAGGCCCAAAAGGGACCATTGCCATATGGGGCCAGAATAATTTACCGATAGAGAAGTTGAATTCAGTACCACGTCGACGTGCATCCGGATTTACATCCTAACGAATAATTATTACTTTAAAAATTCCAATGTTACGCTAGTCGAGAAACCTTGATAAGAGACATCAACTCACGCAACGAACAATCCATCCTAAAAAAACTCCGCTTAAATTTATTGCACTAATAAAACCTCAAAAACCTAACCATGTATAGATTTGCAATTCATTTGGTGGAACAGAACCGCGAGCATAGTCAGCACTCTGATTATGACGCCCGTTGGCGCAGAAAATTCTTAAAAGCAGGGGACACGCCTAGAAACGAATCAACAAGTCAAAATGATAAAACTTTAGCAAATCGGATACTACCTTTTTCACGATCGATTCCCTTTTCAACTAGAGCTTCTACTTGCGAAATAACTTGAGCCATTTCTTGATCTAAAATTCATTTGCTAAAATATTTTTTGAAATATTGAGCACAACAAATTAACTTTCATGATCAAATTGCGTATATTTGTTAAACCTCACTGTAGAATATGCTTAAATATTCATCAATCTTATCGCCAAAAGATTATACTTCTCAATTGTGCGCAGATTTAAAATTATTTGTTATAGCAAAATCATCGTAGAAACTAGGGTTGTATAATTACCATGGTAATTAAAATTGTGGTAATTATCGTGGTAATTACCATGGTAATTACCTGGTAATTACCAAAATCAATGGTAATTATTATTATTTTCAAATTATCATTTTTGCATAAAATTTATTCAAATAAAACATTACAAAATAATCAAAACATTTCAAAATCATTCAATTGATTCTGCTTCTCCGAATTCTTCTGGCTCGTGTTCCACTTGCGCTGTTTTGAAAAGATGCAAATACTCCAGCATGAGATAAAAGTCACTTTTGAAGCCATTGAAGTTTAAATTCAAATTTCACTCTTTTTTGAAAAATGTTTATAGTTGCCAATATTTAGATGGTGGTAATTTGGATGGTAATTACCGGTAATTACCTGGTAATTACCAGTGGTAATTACCAGTGGTAATTATCATTGTACAACCCTAGTAGAAATACTGTAACCAATAGAAGACCCACCCCCTATAATATGGTAAAATCCCAGCTGGTAGCCCCCAACTGTCAGTCGAAAAGTTTCTGGTGATGATAACATTTAATTTCTTCAGTAAACAATAAATTTCCGAACAAAAACAAAATTTCAAAAAAGGTTAATATTGGTTCAAAAAGTTTTCGAGTTCTTGTGCAGCCATTGCTTCTTCCCCCAGAGCGTCCCTTTCTAGTTCCATAGCAGTTGGTTCCACCACAATTTCTTCCACTTCAATGTCTTCAGCAGCAGAAGCCGGTCGGTTATTGTAGCCCATGAGGTAGCCGATGTGAAGCAGGAACTTGGTAAGCCGGTCGTCAAAGTCGTCGAGTTCGGCTTGCTCATTCAAAACGGTGGCAAATTCTTGCTGAGCACTCGCGATCTTGGCTGACAGTTCTGCTGAGTCCTGAGATTGTTTTCTTGGCGGCTGTCGACCATGACTAACGTCACTCGCATTTTCTTCCTCGGCATTGTGGAGCCGAAAACAAATAAGTTAATTGAGGATGAATCAAAAAAAACAGTTACCTCCTTGAAATTGACAATCCACTCTCCCAGTGGCGAATCGACTCGGAAAAAATGCCTCAGCTTACCGTGGTACGATTCCGCAGTGTTGGTCGTTATTTGGCCTTGCATTCCATATAAAGAAACTAAATCGTTTAGCGAGAGCCAAGTACGTCTGAAAACAAGTCAAGGTAAACACAAGTAAGTTCAAGATAAAAAAATTATCTGAAGTATTCGATGATTTCTGTTAACTTTGGAGGAATATGGCCGAGAAGATCAAACTTTTCCTGAATTCTTTGCGCGATGATGATGAGATAATAGTTCCAGACTTCAGGCAGTGACAACTGCAAAGCTCCAATCATTTGAACTACATCTTGGATGTCTTCATTCTCCCTATATTCCACTGCCAGACCTTTGTTCTGCACCTCAAACAAAAATAATTTGAAACGAATTATTGAATTGAAATAATTTTTTTACCATTTTATTCAGATCCTGCTTGGCATGAAAAGAGCACATTTTGGTTTGGACATCCGGGAACTGCCTCTGGAATGCATTGTAAAGTGCTGGCTCATTATCAAAGTGCGCATATTATAGCTTGATCGGTCCGTCGAGCTGAGCAGCCACTGAAATATAATAATTTGATACAAAAATAAAACTAAAAGACTCACGCTTTCTCCGCATCCTTCTGTAGGTCTTGCCATCTTTCTTTTTCAGCAGAGCAGTAAATAGAGACGTCGAATGAATGTTCTTGACAAAGCCAAAGATCCTATAGACTTCGTAGATGGATCCGGAGAGAACTTGATGTTGCCGTCTCCTACGATTTCCTTGGTTCGTTTGAAATGGAATTGTTGTCGCGGGGAGAAGGAGAAGAGCACGTCATCGTCTGAAATAAAAAAATAGAAAAATGTGGAAAAGTTGAAAATAATACAACAAACCTCCGTACAAAAGCAGCTGCTCACCAAATTTTTCGTGTTCTTGAAGAGATCCTCGTTCTGTGCATCTCAGCAGTTGGTTTTCGTCATCCATCAGATTGCAGAAGTCTTTGATCACCGGGAAGTGCTTCTTTTTTGCTTGGCCAAATGCTTTTGAGATGACTGCTCTGTTAGTTATTCTTCGGTGCTTGTCAGGACTACCAATTTTGGCTTACAGTTGGGGGCTGACAGTTAGAATGGCTGACAGTTGGCATGGCTGACAGTTGGGTCTCGTTCTTTAATATAACACTCCCCTCTAATATAACACTCCCCTGGAGGGAGGTTAAAAAATATAAGACCCCCCTCTAATATAAGACCCTCATCCCATGGTGGGACCACAGGTGGCCCTAGTTTTTGTGGGTTTTTTTTTAAATTTTGCCTTGGTCCCCCTGTTGTTGTTTTTTCGAATTTTTTTCTTGTATTCTATTGTATTTTAGATTTTTTACGATGTAATTCACTGGAAATGATAGGCTTATAGTCGTTTTAATGCTTGGAAGGCCATCGATTTCTCTAAGGCAAAGTATGTCTATCATATCAGGTCATACGGAAAGTATTGACACAAAATTTCAAATCCTTGTATCTCGCTCATTTGTTAACATTTTGTGGCAATCTTTTTGTTTGTAGCCCTGAGTCTACTCTATGGGAAATAACTGAACTTTATTCAACAATAAACAAATCATTCAACAAAATAGGATCCTTCCGCATCAATAACTTTTCCCCATCTTTCTGGCAATTTTGCAATTCCTCTAGCAAAGAAATTCGCTGGCTTTGACTCAAAGAACGCTTGCAAATCCGCTTTCACTTGTTCAACGTTGTTTCTCTCTGTGATAGTTTTGCATTGACAAGAACAGGTGAAAATCCGAAGGAGCCAAATCTGGAGAATAAGGCGGGTGCGGCAGAATCTCCCATCCAAGATCAGCGATCTTGTCCTTGGTCAGTCGAATTTACAGTTGTTGAAAGACAGTTGTTGAATAAAGTTCAGTTATTTCCCATAGAGTAGACTCAGGGCTACAAAACAAAAAAAAAGATTGCCACAAAATGTTAACAAATGAGCGAGATACAAGGATTTGAAATTTTGTGTCAATACTTTCCGTATGACCTGATATATGAAATGAATAAATACGTTTTATTTAATAACATTGAGAAATTTGTGTAAATGTGTTGTATTGGAAAATAGTGGGAAGCCAACCCACTAGGCCACAGGTGTAGAACTTATAGAAATAGTCGTAATTTCACCTATATGTAACATCTCCCCTTTTAAGTATGAATGTAGATTTCGATCGACTTATAGTTAACCGTTCGCAGGGCTACTAAGAACCAGAGTAAACACCCCGACATGGGTGAATCTCCCATGTCAAACCTCTTCTAGGTGTATGCAAATAACTGACATGGCCATGAAATTATGAAAAATCGGATCGAATTTTTTTCAGTGGAGTTGCCACCTACGGATTTTTTACTTTTTTGAAAATCATGTTTAAACGTCGTCTAAGTAATTTTTATATGCTTAAAACGATAAAAAAGATAATTTCTGATATTTTTCTACGTAAAAAAATTGATTTTTCAAAAAACCAAAATATTTTGACCAAAATAAAAGGTTTTGCCTTGGGGAACCAAGGTGCACTAACCTCACAAGGTATCTAAATATCATTGAAAGATGGAATTCTTTATTAAACGAAACAAGGACAAGGTATTCAAAAAACACCAAACTATTCGCATTTAAAGTCTTTGCACAGACTGATTTGTTGCCAGAAAGTTCAGTTCTTCCATTGTCTTTCTCTAAATCATTTTTTTGAAAAATCAATTTTCTATGTAGAAAAATGTTAGAAATTATCCTTTTTATCGTTTAAGCATACAAAAATTACTTAGACGACTTTTAAACATGATTGTCAAAAAAGTAAAAAACCCGCCTCCTACCAATAAGTACCAAAGCACCATAATCAAACAAAATATTAAATGTCCGGTACCCTTGCGGGATCGAGCTTGCGACTGCGCCATTTTGTTGTATTGGTAGAAAGTTGGAAGCAGACCCACTAGGCTACACGTGCAGAACTTATAGAAATAGTCGTAATTTAACCTATATGTAACAAAATGCAGGTTTCGGGTTATGAAAATTTTTTGGAAAAATAAAATTTTGAAACAATCAGGGGGACCAAGGAATTTTTTTGTAAAAAACCCGAAAAAAAACAAGAGGAGGACCAAGCCAAAAAATCGGCACTTATTCATAACTAGGGCCACTAGAGTTTCTCGCTGCTCCTGTAGTGGGTGGAGGTGAAAGAATCTCTCAGTGGAGCTGCTACTTGTTGTTTCGTAGTTTATTTAAGTCCTATGCTTTAAATGTTTTGCTCACTGAAGTTCTGATAATTTTTTTCGGGTTGGTTGAAAAATACAAGACCTCCCTCTATTGTTACACCCCCCCTTCTTTAATATAACACTCCTCTGGAGGTAAATTGAAAAACATAACACCCAGGTCTTCTATTAGAGGACTTACGGTAGGTGTATTTTGAGTGTATATACGTTTCCCGGATTTATTAACTAGCTCGCGTTAGCCCTGCACCTGAACAATCGGTATAGGGACGACCGTATATACAAATAATTACTAAAATAATTACACGAATCAGTATTTGGTTTTTTTGCATCGGTATGTCGGCATTTTTCCCTGCGTCCACAAATATGCACGGCCGTACTTTTGGCAGCATTGAGTGAATAAAGTTTTTTCGTCATTTTTTCGGCCCGTCTTGAAAGGGGTCTCTAAAATAAAAGTACAGGGCGTCGCCTTTATTCGAACAAGGGTAACAATTTAATAGAGATGGAGTTTTGGCAAAATCAGGATCCCGATTCGGAATTTTATAAAACAAAATTTGTCGGGATCGGGATTTTTCAAAAAAGAAATCGGGATCCCGACTTATATACCGGGGATTACATACAATAAATAAAACAATAATTAATCTGCAGTATTGACCTTTATTCAGTAATATCCGACAATATGAGTATATATTCAATATGAGTAATTCAACTGTGGAAACGACTTATTCAAGAAAACGAGCATCTCGGCATTTTAAGGATCCAGATTTGACCATCTCCTCCGCGTTCTCCTGTGGCTCCAGTGCTTCGCCGTTCTTCTCGACCTCGCCAGCCAAGACAAGTGCTCGACATGCAACCGGGTGGCCTCAAGTATCAATTGAAGCGGCTGTGAAATGTGGCACTATCTATTGTACAAGCTCTCTGTCTCCACTTATTGTAAGTCTCTATCTTTTACTGGATCCCCTTTCTAAATCCTCAACTCTAAAATTATCTAAATCTATCTCTATATTCCCAAGCAACTCCTCTAAGGTCTGGCTCGCCTGTAAGTAGTCTAGTTTCTAGTTGCTTGGAGGGTGTCCCACTCCTAAGGTCTGGCTCGCCTGTAGGTAGTCTAGTTTCGGGACACCTATATCTATATCTAAAGTTTAATGTTTAATTGTTTATTCATAGCCTGGGGATCTCAGTTAAGGGGGGAGATGTTGTGTGGAAATATTATTCATAATTAATATTGTCTTGACACGACATCGAGTCTTCTGTTGACTCGTGTCGCTCTATTATTGTTTGTCATCATTCGTTCCGCTGTTATAAATCTTGTTGGTTCGCTCTGCTCTCTCTCTATCTGCAATCGAGAACACAACAATAGTACCATTAATTGCATCAAAAACGACCTACCAATTTGCCAAATACCAAAAATCGGGATCCCGACTAAACCGGGATTGGGATTTTAGAATCAGGATCCCGAAAATCAGGATCCCGATTCCGGGATTTGGACTCAAAAATTGTCCGGGAACCGGGATCGGGATCCCGACTCCATCTCTACAATTTAATGCATATTTAACCACAAATAGAATAAAACAATGTTGAAGTAAAGTCTGCTCTTGATAAATCGGCACTCTTGGGAACCAGCCTAGGACGCCGTTTTATCGGGCAAGCTTCGTAAATTTCTTTGTCGGCCAGCCAAATCATGGTCTTTTACGGTGTTAGTTTATCGAGGGTACCGGTTTATCAGGCTGCCAGTTAATCGACAGTTGACTGCAATTATTTCGCTAAGCATGCATTTCTGATCGTGAGTCTTGCTTGGGTTCATAACGCAGGTAACGCGTAACGCAAGTCTGTGCAAGCATCTCTAACCTTCTTATTTTTAAAGTAAAAACATGTATATTCAAGCTTGGGTTATACGCCATCCCATTTATACGCTCTCTTCGGTCAAGCACTAGCCTGAATATACTTAATTTGACTGAGGTTGGCTTTTTCTTAGCCAGCTGACACCCCAGTTATGCGATACTACGGTTATACGCTACTCAAAGGTCGGTTCTTTAGGGTGGCGTATAACCCAGGTTTGACTGTAGTTGCTAGCAAAGAAAAAAGGGACCGCTTAAAACAAAAACATATGCAAGGAATAAACAGTAAAACTGTTTTACTAAAGGTTGAAATACTTTTCGACCCTGAAATGGCGCTTTTTGTGCCGGAAATGGCACTTTTCCGGAAATTTGAAAAAGCTTTTGTTTTCGGGGGTTTTCTTATTACTTTTCAATTTTTTTTGACCAGCGTGTAGCCCAGGATCTCAACTTTCTCAAATTTTTCCAAAAATATGGTCCCTTTAAAGACCTTTTTCTCCAACTTTTGAAAATCTCATTCAGTCAGTTGATAGCTTGTAAGAAAGCTGAGATCTTGGGCTACACGCTGGTCAAAAAAAATTGAAAAGTAATAAGAAAACCCCCGAAAACAAAAGCTTTCAAATTTCCGGCAGAAGCATGCCATTTCAGAAAAGCGCCATTTCAGGGTCGAAAAGTATTTCAACCTTTATTAAAATCAAAACACTTCTCTTAACTTTAAATCTGCTTTGAAACAAATCAAATCAAACAAACAATTTTATAACAATACCGTATAACCTCTATTAATTAGACACCCTCTATTAATAAGGCCCCCTCTAATAATGAGGCCCCCTTCGACCGAAAAATACTTCATTTTTATTCAACCGAAAAACGCGGCATGCCAAGAGAAAAGATAAATCAAGTGAATAACAATCTATCATCGTCGTTTACTCCCTCCAACTCCATCTCCTCTTCGTCTTCGGAAAGGCCTGTTGTCACCACCGTCACCTTAATTGTCAGACTCAATAAACCGAGATAACTAAGGAGAAAATTAATAAAATCTTACACTTTTGGCACCCTTGGTCTCAATAGTCCTGTTGTCGGGGCAGTCGAACCACACGGCCGTCTCGTCTATGGCAATGATCTGGGTGAATTGAACATCCTTGCGCCTCTGCTCCACGTAGACGATGAACCTGGCGACCACTTCGGCGTACTTCTCCGGGGGCTTCTGCGCGGCTGATCCAACACGTCGAAGGGAAAAGTTGTGGCGCAGCAGGAACTTCTCGAGCCAGCCGTTGGAGATCTAAAAGAAAGTTGTAAACCATATTTATAAAGCCTACATTCAAATTCCTACCTTGATGTCGGTTCCGTGAAAGAGTTCATTGGCCTTGTTCCTGATGATGTTCCTGGAGACGATTCGCTTGTTTTCTCTGATTACCTCCACGAGCCGTAGTGTTCCTAAAAATCCAATTCAGAAGCTCTGGAAAGCTGAGCTAGACATGAAACCTACACTTGACGATTGAGATCATTCGCCTGCTTCATCCAGCGCTGGACAACACTTCTGGTGACCTTGAACTTCCCTGCAGCCGAGCGGATGGAGTTTGCGCGCGCCCACATGATTGCCTCGAGCTTCGTCGCCGCCTCGTTATTCTTCTTCCTCTTTCGGTTGACTGGCGCGCCCTCGTCGTGATGCAACTGCAGCTCTTCGACTTTGCTCTCGCTGTTGCTGGACATCTAAAAGATCTTGATTGGATATGATAGAGATGGGGAAACTGGGAATGGAAAGCTGAAAGAACACGCAGAAAAAACGCAGCAATTCAGGCATAATTTTTTTGGCGCCAATTTGAGGCTCACTTCAGGGGTATTGAAAAATAATTAGACACCCTCTATTAATAAGGCCCCCTCTAATAATGAGGCACCCACCGAGGTTTATTGAAAAATAATTAGACATGTCTAATTAATAGAGGTTATACGGTATATTATTTTTAAAAAATCCGTGGAAAATATTTCACCATATTTCTATAAGGCGGTTAAATTAAGTATTTCTGACCTTTTTCTCAAAAAATCAGCACAAATCAGCACTTTCGGTCGAAAATCAGCAAATGAGCATAAAAAATACATCGGCAAAAAACCCTCAAAATTAGCAAAATGCTGAGAAATTAGTGCACTTGGGAGCTCTGCTTAAAAGGGAGGAAGCTTTATATATGCATCGCCATAAGTCGAATGTTCTAATGGGAAATATTTAATTCTGCCCCTAATTGCTGAAAAATGCCCCCTAATTCGAATTGCTCCCTGATTTCTGAAAAATGCCCCACAATTGCTGGAAAATGCCCCCTAATTTTTTTCTTGCCGTTTTATACGTTTCTATTCATTCCAGGGGTAATTTTGGTAATTTTAATTGACCAGAGAATTAATTTTGCTGAAAAAGCACTTGCATCAAGATATTTTTATCAGATGAAGGATTCCCGGATACAGAAGGGATATAATAGGCTTCTTGTCCAGCTGCAGAGCATTTGTGAATGCATGAAAAGGCTCTATAACTTTTAGTCGCATAGAGTTCTGTTCATCGGCAGTGATCATATTCCATCCATGAGAATGAGCAATACTGTTGAATACGCTTGCCACTTGCACGATTCGTCCATATACCAGAGCAGCGTAACTCCATCTGGTCGGAACATAAGAACATTCAAACAATCGTTTTTTTATATACTGAAATCGGGACTTTAACAATAAATGTGTAACCATTGATTACTAATTAAAGTGCATCTGTTTTGCAACAAAGACAGCCGGCTGAAAGCCGGCGAAAAAAAATTGACTTTGGACGCCTGGTGGACGGCCGGGGCTAAATTTCAGAGGACGGCGAAATATTGGACGGCCGGCGAAAAACTCTAAGACGGCGGACGGGACGACGTCCGATTTTCGCTTATCGCGGTCACTATGCTCAGGTTTGCAACTTTGACTTTTTCTATGGGTTAGAAGGGTTTAAGGAGGAACCATGTAAATTTTCTGGAGTCATTTTTCCTTCACCCTTTTTGTTTTTTCTCAAGGTCATTTATTTACAATGTTTTCAATTTTCAAACATTTTGCTTTTCTCACTTCATTTTCGAGAGCTGCTACCTTTTGAGTGTGGGAGTTGTAATTGCCCTCATTTCAGCTCCCGTTCAATAGCGGCGCTGTTGGCCATATGTTATGTGAAAAGACGACAAAAGACAAGCAAAAACCCATTATCACAAGTCTATTAACGAGCGTCGAACCATAGGCAAAACGAGCAATTCGACTCTCAGTTGTGATAAGAGCAATTCGAAAAAGAAGGCATGCAAATTTGGAATCTAATCCCTTGCATTGGTAAATACGATTTCCAGAAACGCCTATACGACTATATGAATGTCTAAAAGCTTTCAAAAAAATCAAGACAGTGGTCATTTACAAAGCAGAGAAGTCACTCATAAAATTTAAAAAAAAACCGAATTTGCCAACATAAAAACGTAAGAAGCTAATTAATTTGTAGACCAATTGACCTGTAGACAGGGCTGTGAACGGGCCGGCCCGTGCCCAGCCCTGCCTATAGATCAATTGACCTAGAGCCACTATAGGACCTTAGAAAAAATGAAGGTTAGTTACAACGAGATACAATGAGTTTAAGAAGTTTAAATACTGCCGTTCTATTGTATGATCCAGAAACAATCGGTCATTTATATATGCGGGACACAATTGTCCCTTTTATACAGGTGGGATGCAATCGGCGTGGGACACTATTATCCGTGTCCGCCCTAAATACCAAAATTAAACTGTCGGAATTTCGAAACTTTCAATTTTGGTACGACAAAACTTTTCAGATGCAATAAAAAGGAAGTAAAAGAGCCAATAAATAGGTCACAAAAAGGTCACATTGGAAAAGCTCACTAGCAACTTTCCTTGAAAAGTAGGTCAAAATGGGCAGCGCCAGATTGCGCAAATTCAAATTGCGCAACCGCAAATTGCGCACACTTCAAATTGCGCACACGTAGATTGCGCACAATTCAAATTGCGCACCCGCAAATTGCGCACAATTCAAATTGCGCACCCGCAAATTGCACACACTACAAATTGCGCACACGCAAATTGCGCACATACTTTTTTTTTCGTTTATCTGCACTTTCCCTGATTTTTTGCCTTAATTTATACTCTGGTCATTGTTCTTGTTTTCACACGTATATTTACAGGTTTTATGCGTGTTTTTTTAGACATGAAAAGCTCATTCTTTACAAAGAGGGGAAACGGTCTCGGCTTTTGCAAAGGCTACTCAATGCGCTTTTATCGAGTCCGCAGATGAGTAATGATGATATTCGGTCAGTTTAATTTTTTTTTCAATTATTGTTGCAGGAGAGGTGTCCACGGTATACACGTTAAAATATCCAAGAGGTTGAGAAGTTCGTCTCACGTGGTGTCTTCAGCAGTCAAATCTAGTGGTTTTTGTAAGTCTTTCTAATATTTAAGGATTAGGCTCACTGATCCGGTTCAGGCTCTGTCTCTTCAAAAGCTCCGCCTTACCTGAAGCCACCAGCCAAGAAAATTGACTTTAACACTGCTGACGTCTATGAAGTATGTGATGCATCCATAGAAATTCCGGCTCCAGAGACAGCAAAGAAAAACTGCAGTGTGACACAGAAAGACCGTTAATTGTGAAATGTTCGAAAATATTGATGGTTGTTACGATTGAATACCTTGTTTTCCAGAATAAATACGTTTGGGTACTTATACGGTTCCCCCCCCCCATATCGGAATTTTTTCAAAAACAGGTTTTAACCATTTCTAAGCAATTCTTACACGCTAAAACCGATAAAAACGTTGTTTCCGACCACTTTCCATCAAAAATTTTGACTTTTTTAGATTTTCTACCTGCCTGCCTTCGGCAGGCAACCTACTCAATAGGAAGCCCCTTTGGGGGTACATGGTCCGGGCCAAAGGCTGACCCTTTATATACCAAGAAATATATCAAGGAAATTTAACCAATAATAAACCACTGAAAATATAAATGTAAAAATGCTTATAAAAAATAAGCGGCAGTTAAATTATTTGCATATTATTCCAAGCCCTAACAAAAGAACAAAATTTCACAATAGTAGCAGCAATGTAGTATTTTCCCCAGCCTTGCAATCTTAATTTTAATCATTTTTATACCCCTTCTCCATTGCAAGCAGGCAGCTCTTTTTTTAAGAGATATAGATATATATTTTGAAGATATATATTTCTTGGTATATAAAGGGTCAGCCTTTGGCCCGGACCATGTACCCCCAAAGGGGCTTCCTATTGAAGTAGGTTGCCTGCCGAAGGCAGGCAGGTAGAAAATCTAAAAAAGTTGGTCGGAAACAACGTTTTTATCGGTTTTAGCGCGTTTGCTTAGAAATGGTTAAAACCTGTTTTTGAAAAAATTCCGATATGGGGGAACCGTATAAGTACCTACGTTTGTTTTATAAAGCGATAAGCTTTTTTCATTTGTGATTCTATTAGCGGGTAGTCGTGATAAGTGTAAAAGACCTATTCGAATTTCGTTGTAGTATAAGACTCTTGTTTGCGAAGATTCATCGGACAAAACACCGCCGGACAAAGCACCGCCTAGGACAAAACACCGCGAGATGAGTTTGATATAGTTCACGAAAAAAAGGGTGCGTGGACGTTTCTCCCTTTTTTTGCATTTGCAAAAAAAGGGAGAAACGTTTCTCCCTTTTTTTGCATTTTCAAATTCCCGCCTGTTTCATGTCGTTTTCAGCACGAAAGTGTTTATTACTTATTGTTAGCTGTTTATATTGCTGTATTACGCACTTGTATTTGTCATTTTTAGCACATTTACCGTTCACCAGTACATCTATTCACTAACAATCAAAAGTAAACTTTATTCAAACATCTCGAACAATAAGAGCTCAGCAGTTCAATTGTTTTGCGCCCTTCCACAACAGCTCCAGCCTCTCGTTGACTTTCTTGTAACTGTGGCTTTGTAGCTTTGGCTTGATACCCTCTTGAAGTTTGATCATCTTCACGCTTTGCTGGTACTCAATGTTTTGAAGGAAGTTGAAGAGTCGAGAGAAACCAGGACGGCGGAGGGACCCATGGCGACTGAACATTAAGCAATAAACCGGTCTATGATAGGCGAAATAAAAAAACCTACCGCTTTAGGAAAGAATGAAAACCCTCACACGTTTGTCCTCACACTTTGACGGTAGAAGTTCCATAGTTGCATTGGCTTACTCATCCACTCCAGGTCAAAGTAGGTTACGAAGTTCTGAAAACAAGAAAAATATAGGTAAATATACCATATTACTAATGATGGTAATAACCTTGATCTTTGGCTTGAGCTCCTCCTCAGCTTCAGCCACGAGGCGACATCTTCGTTCGACCATTCAAAAATAATCATCCTGAGAGCCTAAATAAAAATGGTCGATGAATTCATAAATTTAGATTACACCCTTACGCAAGACGAACAAGCAAGTACAAGTGCGTAATACAGCAATACTAGCTCGGGGGGCCCGCCTGTCGGCGGACCACCCTCGCCTCGGTCAGTGTGCAAACACAATAAAAAAATTTCAAGCTTTCTAAAAAATGGTTAATCAGCCAAATATGCTATCGGAGAAACTCAAAACACACGATACATGTATCTGCTCTCCCACTGCTCTCCTCAGTTTCCTGGCAACCTACCCACTCTCCTGGGTCACCTACTCATTCTCTTGGCTCATCTACTCACTCTACTGGCTCACCTACTCACTCTCCTGGGTCACTTACTCTCTCTCTCCTGGCTCACCTACTCACTTTTCTGGCTCACCTACTTACTCTCCTGGCTTACCTTCCCAATCTCCCTGGCTCATCTATTAAATCTTCGAACAATTTGTTGTTTGTTTGAACCGCAACTCAAAAATGTTCACTTCAAAGGTCAAAAACAATCAATAATCGAGAGATCAATTACCAATTATGAAAATTAATGGAAATTTTCAATGGGCTTATACATGAGCTCGAAAATAAAAGAAAAACAACAATGATTTTTATTGAGGTAATACAACAGTAACGTTTTAAAGATATCTAAAAACTGATAATCTAAAAAACATACTCTCGAAAAAAGTAGAAACAAAAATTTTTTAGTAGAATAACAGCAAACACTATACAGCAAAAAGAGTCTCTCCAGATCACTATAGCGAAGTCACTACTGGTCAGCCAAAATCTACAACTACAGAACAACATAACATTTTATTGAAAATCAGAAGGCTGCCATGACAGAACAAAGAGACATAACATAATTTTTTTTTAAAAAAAGCTGAGATTCCGCGCTAAGTTTTAAGAGTGGCGCGTTTGAAATGCACTGAAAATAACTCAGAGATTTTGACTCCGGAACGAAAAAAACGACAATTTGCTCTCTATAACCTAAAAATTGAAACCAAAAATTTTTCAAAACCAAAATCCAAAACAACCATTCTACTCCTGAGATTTCAAGCTTCAATTTAAAAAAACCAAACAAAAACACTCCAAAAAAACAAAAACGTCAAGCTAGTAACTCTACCCACTCTCCTGGTACCCCTACCCACTCTACTGGTACACCTACACACTCTCCTGGTAACCCTACCTACTCGTCTGGCATACCTACTCAATCTTTATTCAACCTATTACAGACAAAAATACAATAAACAAAAAAAAACCGCTCGACACAATAAGCAAACACAATGAACAAACAACAGCTTGAAACAATGAGAAAACAACTTTCCTCTCGGGACAAAAAAACAACTGGAAAACCGTCTCACTATATGAGAACAACTTTCCTCTCGAGACAAAACACATTCGAATTCAAAAGGAGGACTAAATTTAGATTTCTCCTCCCTGACCACCTCCATAAAAGCGTCAATACCCCCGGCTTCCGGTCGTCATTTTTCCCCGATCTTTTTTTTAAAAGAAAGCTGAGATTTCGGGCTACATTTTAAGAGTGGGGCAAAAATTTCCACTCACAACAGCTCGGAGATTTTGACTCTGGAACGATAAAAACGACAATTTGCTCACTAAAACCCAAAAATTGAAACCAAAAAATTTTTCAAAACCAAAATCCAAAACAACCATTCTACTCCTGAGATTCCAAGCTTCAATTTAAAAAAAAATCGACAAAAAAACCTAACAAAAACACTCCAAAAAAAACAAAAACATCAATTGTCCACAGACAAACAGACAAACAAAACAGCTCTACTACTATATAGGAGATAAACAACTAATAATAAGTAACAGTGTGGTAAAAGTTCAAAAATAGCCACCGCCACCGCCACCGCCACCAGCAAGAGTGGCAGCCACCGCCACCGGTGGCTACCCAAAATTTCCCACCACCGGTGGATTTACCACACAACAATGTTGGCAGTAAAGTTGGTAGAAATCAGAAAGATCATATAGGTTCTCATTATGTGAATAGCTTCGTGAACAACATTTACCCCACTGCTTTTATTACATCCAAAAAATGAAAATTAAAGTCCAAGAAAACGCTTATTATAGTTTAGAAGAACTCGTTTTTTTAAGAGTTCTGGTCCTGTGTTTCCCTTGTGTCCAACGGTATTGAATGTTACACCAGAAAAGAGCCTTTCTACACTCGCTGAGGTCGCCGGCGATGGAAGAATAGTTAGAGCCATTTTCGAAAGCTTAGGCATAGCCTTAAAATTATAAACTAGTAGGTAATAGCTAACTGTTTAATAAAAAAAGTGTTACCTCTTTGTTTTGGAACCAGAAATCAAATGAGTTTCCTTCAACCGAACCTTTAGACACAGTTGGAAAATAAGATCCGAAAATCCTTCCTTAGCGGACATTTCCTGCTCGAGCAAATCAACAGATACCTTTTCCGATAAAAAACCTTCAAATCAAATAATGAGCCACTTTCTTCTTGAACATCTTCGGATGATTCTTTAAAGCCGAGTTTTTTATACTAAATAAATTTCTTCAAAAATTTTTAATCAAAATAAACGAATTATTTCTACCGTTGTTCGTAAGGCAGCCTTAACCTTATCTATGTTGTCCTTAAGCACCACAAATGCAACAAAGGGGTCGAGTACGGAAGAGGCAAGATAAAGTGGATCCGAGTGGGGATTGCCTGACATCAGAACTTCTACAAATCTTGTCTGTATGCCTTCTTTCAGAGAAGCGCAAATGTCCACAAGTTTCTTAAAATAGCTCTATCAAAAGTAAAACGAAGTCTCTGAAAACCTCGAGCTCATCAATTAGGGCTTGCAACCCAGGGAGCAAAAGAGATAGTGTAGGTTTGGAATCCGATTGGAGCAACTCCGTGAATTTTCTGAAGGCAGTGACAATTCTGGTTACGTCCTTTATCATAATTGCGTCTGCGTCAGAGAGTAGTGGCCACCTCATTCAAATTCCACTCCTTCTTCTACTCTCAAAGAGCAAGAACAACAAAATCGAATCAAAGCGACTATTAATGAAACCTGCAGTAAAAAAATTCGTGTGATCCGAAATCCTTCTATCGCTGCCGGAAAAATGACGCTGAAGGTTTGTATAAAGTTTTTGAATACTGTTGTATATTTGTATATTTTATATTAATTTCAGGCTATCTCGACAGCGTTTCTGAAACTTGTGGGAGTCTCATCCTTGAAGCAATTGTTTATTAATGCTGCTGGCTTCCTCGGTATCTCTGTAGTCGCTGACCACGTCGTCGCTTGGTGGGAAGGCTATCCAAATGTTGTTGCTGTAAAGCCAGATGCAATAAACTATGCAGATTTCAAGGAAATGGTTCGCGATATTTTGACTGAAATAATAAGGGAAGCGCAGTAAATTAAAGAAAAACAATATTGTTCATAAATCGAAATTGGGTTGAATAAAATATTTGAGCTTTTTGTTTTGTCGCTTGATGATATAAACCGTTGTGTTCAATAGTATTTCTTAGACAAAAATTATTAATTATCTTCGAAAAATCGAAAAATTTTCAAAAATTCTTTGAAAAATTTTCAAGGTTTAGCCACCAACAGCGCCACCGCTGTGTTTTCCACCCACCGCCAACGCCACCGGTGTGTTTGCCACCCACCGCCACCGCCACCGGTGGCTACCCAAAATTTGCCACCGCCACCGGTGGATCCACCGGTGGATTTACCACACTGATAAGTAATAAACACTTTCGTGCTAAAAACGACATGAAACAGGCAGGAATTTGAAAATGCAAAAAAAGGGAGAAACGTTCTCCTTTTTTAAATCAAAGGAGAAACGTCCCTTTACCAAAAAAAGACGTTTGATGTTGCATATGTGTTGCAATTTCCAGTTAAGAATATGAGAAGAAGGCTAAAGAAAGCTAGGGAGCTAATGCCACAAAGCAATATTTCCATGAAATAAAAAGGAGCAAACAGGGTACGCTAAAATTACGCGTCCACTCAGAAAAAAATTGGCCATGTAGTCCCTTGCCAGGTGGATTTCCCTCGGAAATGATCCCTCGATAATAATGAAAGAAAACCAACCACTTTCTATTGCGACACAACGTTGAAGGCACTCTTGGATAGTCAGACCAAAGCGGCTCAAAATTCTTGTTTTCTGATTGTGGCCTTTAAGTGGCCGCGTAATTTTAGCGGACCTTATAGCTAAATGAAGAAAAGTGTGTGCGCAATTTGAGTTGTGTGCAATTTGCGGGTGCGCAATCTACGGGTGCGCGATTTGAATTGTGCGCAATTTGCGGTTGCGCAATTTGAATTTGCGCAATCTGGCGCTGCCCGTCAAAATGCATTCAAAGTAAAAATACAGAAACGCCGGTGCGAATCATCTTATTGACTCGCAAAAATCCGTTCTACTGAGCCCGCCAACAGCCTCCGACAATTTTTTGAAAGACATATCCAATCACGAAAGTGCTACCAAATATTTTTAAAATAATAGGTTTTTTTTCTGAAAATGCAATTCGATAAAGTACCGACAAGCTTTATTAGCGCAATTAAAGACATAATAATACATTGCTATCTACGCCAAAGAATTAAACAGTATGTCTGTGAAGCGACGATCACATGAAATTAGCAGATGACCATCTTCACCACAATATCTACAGGCTTCGCTCTTCTGCTGCTTTCGTTTTTCATGGCCAACCCACCGATTGGAAAAAAGTTCATTGTGAAATCCACCATAACCGTCAACCAGATTGGATTTGTAGGAACTGCCGTTGTAATAAGCCACGTGACCATCGATTGGAAACTGAAAATAGTATGGTGGAACTATTAACAAACCTAAGAAGTCACCTCGCACAGCAAATCAGCCAATCCTTGCACCAGTTCTGCCAAATTATTCTTATCCGTCTTGATGAGAACGACTTGATCTGTCGATAGTGGACATAGCTGCGTGAAAGTAATGATCTGGCAGTCGGCACTATTTCCTAGCTTTGTTTTGATCTGACTTACAAGGCTTCGATGAATCAGTAAACGAATTTCCGTCAACTCTTGGTTTGTACCACCCTAAAATTGATTAGGTTAAACTACGTCTAATTAAATTTTTAAGTTTTACATCCGCATTCTGTAGAAAAGGCATCAGGTTTTCGAAGCATTGTTTGAGCTGTGCACGGTCACACACGACTTCAAGAACTCTTAATAAATGGTTGATTAGCGTTTAAAATGAATATAAGCGACAAAATTTAACCCGTCCGGAGAGCAGCTTTGAGACAAATTCATAAAAGCATTGGACTAAACAAAATAAACCTTCCAACAATACTCCAAAATATAAAATGACATACCCGCTCTTGAAGTAATTTTATGTTTTCACCTCCTGTCCCTATCAACCTTGAAAAAGAAGAAGCCGGAATTAACAAGCGTAGCTCGAATTTTCCAGCTTTCAAAGCTCTGTTGTAGGCGCAATCCGAATCGACTGATAATACTCTCGGCGGATTTAAGGATGCTTGTCCTCCGCGGAAGCTGCTGAATGACTTCGCTAGCACTTGACCAGAAATAAAAGCTCTCAAAGCGCCAATCTTCATAGCTTCTTAAATGTTTCAGTTTTCAGCTTTAATCGACACTAGAAATTGAACAAGTACAGTTGCGGACAATTAACACTCGGACTCTGATGCGTGACTTTTACGACTTCTGACTCAGAATTTCGTGCTGAACACGATGGTCTTATTTTTTTTCAAATTTTTCTTATAAAATTTTGCTAGAGTCATCTGAACATGATTGGTTTTTTATTATTTGTCTTGGTACGAAAGTACAAAAAATGACCATAACTTTTTTATTCATTATATTTTTGTGAACTGTGAAATGTACAGTCGACTCTCTACGTAACTACTCTCCTCATAACATCCCAGTAAAACTCGTTTGGTTGGTCTAAACTAAATGCTCGAACAACTGCCTCTCTTTATAACGACTCTTTACATAACGTCCCAATTTGGCCGGACACAGCTTATAAGACGCCTTTATTCGCCCCATTTGGTCAAAAGTCTTTAAAAGTCTCGATAGTGCGAGTCCCGATATAGTGCGAGTCTCGTTATAGTGCGAATTTTGTTTGGTCCCCAGGGGTCGCACTATATCGGGGTTTGACTGTAAGAAGGCACTGGCAAACAGGTGTTATTTACTGTTAAAATTAACAGTTTTTTGAGAAACTATCTACATAACGTCTGGTGAGTGATATTGAGGCAAGTGTCTTAACGACTCTCTATATAACGTCCTCTCCTCATAACGTCCTGTTTTGGCCGGCCCCTTGAAAGAGGTTATGTAGAGAGTCGACTGTATCTTGTAGAGCAGAAACGGGGAGGAGAAAAATGGGCCAATTCAAATTGGGTCTTTTCAAATTGGGCAAATGCAAACTGTGCCACATATTTGAGTCAAACAACACGAATGCCAAAGCAATGTTTTTTCACCAGACTTTTACTCTCATTGTTTCTGTTCTTTATTTGTTTCACTGCTTTCCGACAAAAACAGGACCTACAAGTCGTTTGATACTCTTTTTCTATGTCTTGGATGTCGCATGTAATGGTGCCGTTTCTCCTTCCGTTTCTTTTTCAAGCAAACTTCAGTGATTTTAACGTTGATTTCTTCGGCAAGATCTTTGGACAGATTTTGAAGGTCAAGCATTCAGATCAAAATTTATCGTGTGAAATGTTTACTTTGTAGAAAAATAGTCCCTTGTCTATTTATGAAGTTAGCTCTGCATTGCATGACCAATTGACCAAACGTTTTGCATCAATGTTGGATTTTAAGAGCTTGGAGTATGACTCAACATATATTTTGGCTGCATGCCTCGGCTGCACACTGCACATGGCTGCACACTGCTAAAACGCTGTCGGACGATGAAATAAGTCAATGCTGTAAAGTAATTGAACCATTGCTAAGAGCCGTATATCATAAGATCGTGATTAATATATAGAATTTAGTTGCAACATGATCAAGAACCGAGTAGTGAAAGCATTTCTCAACCACAAAAACAGGCAGTTGGAATCATTGCACAACTGGCAAAAATGGAGAGACCGCGACAACCCGGTGTCAAGCAAAGCAAAAAGCAAATGATCAAAAACTGCTTTGAGCACATTTTGGCGATGGACTGTTCTATTGAAAAGCCTACTGAGACGATAAGTGTGGCATGCAATCCACAGTAAATAATCTTCTATAAAGCTGAAATATTAGTTATAAGAGAACAATTCAGAAGTGGAAATACATTGCTGAGCTGGCATTAGATATATTAAGCACGATGGCAACGAGCAGCCGATCGAACGAAGTTTTTCTCAATGTGGATTAGCAACGGCAAGACATAGAAGTCGAACACAATTTACTCTTTTGAATACACGATCATTTGTTTACATCAATTCCCGAAATTTTGCTTAATGAAAATTTGCAATTTGAAAATTTCCAATTCTCACTGAGATCTCAGTGAGGACAAATTTTAAAATTCTCACTCTCACTCACAGCATGTGAGGACAAATGTCATTCTCACTCACTCTCCCTCACAGCCCGAAAAATTGTCCTCAGCACAACACTGAGCCTTTAATAGAGGACGACAATGTATTTTTTCAAATTTTGCTATTATTGAGTAGAAAAACATTTTTTCAACAAACCAACCACACAACTTTGTAGAGCTTGTCAAGATGCGTAGACTTTGAGCGGTTTTGTAGGGCTGGGTGATAATGGATAGTAATGACGCGGTGAGCAATGTTTTCAAAAGCCACATTATCACACTTGGGTCACACTAACTTCACCGAACTTTTTATGTGAAATTTTGTTTTCGGTTTTCAGATGTTTTTAGTACCGTTCCGTAGCTAAAATTTTTCTCTATCGATTCAGTGGTCAAATGTCGTAATTATTTTTGACTAAATCACACCAAGTCGGAAAAGGTGTGACTTTAAGGTCAAACTTGGTATGATTTTGTCAAAAATTATTTTTAACTGAAACGTGTGACCACTGAATCGATAGAGAAAAATCTCAGCTAAAAGATGGTGTAAAAACATCTGAGATAAGAAAACGAAATTTCGGATAAAAAGGGCGGTGAAGTTAGTGTAACCCAAGTGTGATAGTGTGACTTTTGAAAACACTGGCGGTGAGTCATCGGCAAACCACCGGTGACCGAATGAATCACCGAAAAAAGTTCATTGCAAAGTTGTGGCGCCGATTCAAATTGTTTTTAAAACTTTATAATTATTTTGCTGATAATTATCTCTTTTTTATGTTTCATTGTTTTGGATCAACCAAATGAGGATATAATTAACACGAAAACGGCTGATTGTAAGATGTGTTAGTTCTGATACAGTTTTTCACGCTGAACACTTCTGTAAAAAACCTCAAAAATTACAGATTATATCTCTTAGTATACTTTTTATAATTTATTTTGCATGTACTGAAAACTGGACAATTTATTCCGGATTGACCCTTTAACTTTAAGTAACAATTGTAAACGTAACTCACATCCTGGAATTCATGCACAAAGCACTTGCACACAACATAGTCATAGTCTCGAAGTAGGTAGGAAAGGTAAACACACACAAACCAGTTGACACTGCAGAGTATAAAGGGACCCATTAGGAACTGTGCTGTACACTCCAACCCTCTTTTATATCTTTCTGTGGATTAGTAAAAGTAGGGTAGGCTTAATGTGACCAGCTAGTAGCTGTTGTTCTCCACTCAAACAATCACTAGTTTTCGGTCTGATCCCGCACAGCCGACGTCCATGCTAGGATTGTTTTCGAGCGGCTCTCTTCATTATCTAAACAGTTGACTTGATGAACAATTAGGAGGAGGAGCAGCAGACTTTTTCATCTTCGACTAAATTAATTATTCTTGTTGTAATAATCTCGTTTGAAGTAATGGAAATACTGGATTGAAACACTCAAGTGTTGACTCAAAATAAATACTTGATTGAAACAAAATTTATTCATTTACTGCTTTGTTTCGACCTGATCAGTAAGTGTGTGAGATGAGGTCGACTTTTGTTTCTACTCAATTTTGTTTGTACTTAACTACAATTTTGGCTTTCTTTCCGTATTTTTTGTTAGCCGAAGAAGAATTCGACTCGCTTTTTCATTTGCTAGCAAATGATGGACCGGAGGCTGAGCTATGGGATCAAGATGAGCCATTGTGGATGCACTCAGGTGAGGGAAAAACACGTTATACATTTTTATGTAGCGGGATAAGCCAGATCAACTAAAATGCCTTTAATACAGGAAAGGCTGTGTGTACCAAACTATGCGTTTTGTGCAGAATTTTGCGCTTAGCACGATGGCTGAAAAAAATTCTGAAACAGGAGAGATTCCAATGGGTAAAACTTCATTTGAAAATAGTTAATTTTCGCCTGTTCCCAACATCCTATAAATAAGTGGTACTTGCTTAAATTCATGTACCACCTGGGCATGTAGTATCTCAAAGGGCGTGATCAGAGCTATATTGCACATAAATTTGTAGCACAGTAATCATAATTTCCAGAAAATTTTTGATTTTCCTTCTATGAGCCAGTTTTTGAAAATCCTTCCACTCGAGACAAAAAATTCAAATATGTCGCGATCGAGAATTTTCGAAAACTGGCATATGAAAGGGCCGGAATGCATTATAAGCAGTCCACCCAAAATGATCCAATATGATGTTTTTTATATTTTAAAGCTTTTTAACGTGTAGAAAACACGTTTTTAGGTGGGGGAAGAACATTTCTGTCTTTTCTCAAGCCCCCTGCGGGGGCGCAGAGGGCTTGGCAACTTGGGGTTGAGATGCGCACACCCACATACCTTAGACACAAATCACTCGAAAGTGGCCCTGGATGCATGAAGGGGCTTGGGGTTGAGATGCGCACACCCACATACCTTAGACACAAATCACTCGAAAGTGGCCCTGGATGCATGGAGGGGCTTGGGGTTGAGATGCGCACACCCACATACCTTACACACAAATCACTCGAAAGTGGCCCTGGATGCATGGAGGGGCTTGGGGTTGAGATGCACACCCACATACCTTACACACAAATCACTCGAAAGTGGCCCTGGATGCATGGAGGGCTTGGGGTTGAGATGCGCACACCCACATACCTTACACACAAATCACTCGAAAGTGGCCCTGGATGCATGGAGGGGCTTGGGGTTGAGATGCGCACACCCACATACCTTACACACAAATCACTCGAAAGTGACTCTGGATGCACGAAGGGGGCTTGGGGTTGAGATGCGCACACCCACATACCTTACACACAAATCACTCGAAAGTGGCCCTGGATGCATAAAACATGTTGCATGCCAGAGTTTCTTCATGCGGTAGGCCCAAGTTAACAAAACTATGTTCAAATTCCATTTTCTAGGGTATCCAGGTACCCATCAAGGTGGTTTACCTTGGTCCCCCAAGCCAAAAAGTCGATTTTTAGTCAAAAAAATATTTTTCCGGTTTTTCCCGTCTGAAAACATGTTTTCTACACGTTAAAAGCTGTAAAACATAAAAAAAATTATTTTGGGTCAGTTTGGGTGAACTGCTGATAATGCATTTTGAGATACTACACGCCCATGTGGTATATGAATTTGAGCATGTAACAATGATTTCTAAGTGGTTAAGAATAGGCGAAAATTAACTATTTTCAAATGTTGTTTTACCCGTTCGAATCTCTCCTGTTTTCAATTTTTTTCCGCCATCGTGCTCAGCATAAAATTCTGCACAAATCGCATAGTTGGGTACACACAGCCTTTCCCGTGTTAAATTTCTAATCGTCAACGAGATTTCGACACATACGAATTTCTGATATACCTATATTATTATATTATATTATTAACACTCCTACTCCGATGCGTGACTTTTAGGAGTCCTAGAAAAGAATTTCGCGCTGAACACTATGGTGTTATTAGTTTTGAAAATTTTCCTATAAAATTTTTTGCTAGAGCCTTCTGAAAGTTTGAAGTTTTTTGCTTTTTGTCTTGGCAAGAAGTACGAAAAACAATCGCAACTTTTTATATATTTGTATAACCTGTAAAATGTTCGGGTGTGTGCGCTACATTTTAAACCCTCGATTTAGCGACACCCCAAAAAGTTCGTTCCCACCTCGGGTCCGACACTTTTTTTAGCTCGATTTTTGAAGCTTTTTGCCAGTTCTCTTTGGTCAGTTCAGTGCAAAACATCGCAAGGATTCTGATTTTGGCGATCGTTTTTGTACATAAAAACAGTTTTGCCGAAAAGACCCGTGGGTACTCGATCTAACGACACCCTTTTTTCAAAAAAAGGATTGACTTGAATTGTTATGTTTTTTGCTTGAATAAAGGTACTAGATGGATTGCGCATTTTTGTCCAAATTTGTCCATTTCTGTCCGGAAAACTTTCCGATTCTTTTCTGTCCGGACAATTTCACAACCCTAGCCCTAACAATAAATTTTATAGGAAAAATTTCAAAACTAATAACACCATCTTGTTCAGCGCAAAATTCTTAGCTAGGAGTCCTTAAATTCACGCAACGAATTCGGAGTGTTAATTTTATTTTTTGGAATAATTTGTGAATTCTTGGAATTTTTAATTTTTTTGTAAATCAAATCTCTGTTGTCTTGAGTGGGATTTAAATTTCGTTTTTCCAAATTTTTTTAATAAAAAAGTAAAAAATTAAAATTGCAAAAATAAGGTTTCGTAATTGTTTTAAATAGTATTAAACAACTTTTTTTGCATTTTCAGGAAAATTTCAAGGAGATATTGATGGTGTAGATGAAAATTCTGTAAAGCAGGTATCGTTGCACTTAGAACAGGGATATGAAGATGATTTTTTTTATATAAAAGTACGGAAAAAAAACTGCAGTGTTTTTGGAAGAATTTTTTAAACCTTTTTCAATTTTTTTGCTTTTATTTTTGCAGATAATGAAAAAAATCAACAAGAAAGAAAATGATGTACCATGCGACCGAAAAGTTCCCGGACAAAGTTTAAAGCCAATTTTTTCAGTAAAATAAGAACATAAATGCATTTTTTTGGTATCATCAGAAAGCCCTTGTTCTCCTCTCTTGAATAGTGTATCACTTGTCGTTTTATGATTTCGTGAAACAGCTGCTATGTCTTCATTGCGGCCTGTTTCACGAAATCGCTTGATGGCATCCGAAACTGTTTGCTTTGGAACATTCATATCACGAGCGATCTCACTTTGCTTCTTCCCTTCTTCCCAAAGTCGCACAATGCCTGCTCTCAGATCGGACATTCTAAAGCATGGAGTTTATTGACATAAAACGACAAGCGATACACTATTCAAGAGAGGAGAACAAGGGATACCAAAAAATGCATTTATGTTCTTATTTTACTGAAAAAATTGGCTTTAAACTTTGTCCGGGAACTTTTCGGTCACATGGTAGTTTCGTTATACCTTGTACATTAAAAACACATTCTGACTATTTCTGAAAAAGTGTCGTTTTATGTAGTGCTTAGTGTCACTTAGAAGCGCAAAAAAAATTGACGTAAAATTTGAAAAATAAACAAGATTCGGGGTCCGGAAAAAAATACAACTTTTTTAAAAGTACAATTGCCATCCCTGGCTTAGAATTTATCCTTAGCAATTTACTTTTAACTTTTTTTCGAGACTAATGAAATATTGTTTTATATTTCAGAACTCTAATGTAATGTATAATGCATTGAGGTAATGATGAGTGGAATTTATTTATGTGCATTTATTTGAAAATATTCAGAAACAAGCAGTTGACATGGCCCAACGGCATAGTGCCGTATGAACTTGACGATGCATTTAGTAAGTAAGTTGTTGTTTTTTCTAACCCTCTGCTACATTCAATACCATTGGTTTCCAATCCATCATTTGCAGCATTGAGCGAAGTAAAGTTGCTGCAAAGAGCTTTCAAAACATACAGAAAGAAAACCTGCATTCGTTTCCGGTCTGCATTTTAGCATAAAAAGTTGTTGTTCATAGTACCCATTGTACACTAGAAATTTTTTAGACCAAGAAAGGGAGAAGTGGACTTCCTAAACATAGTTAAGGGACATGGGTCAGTTTTGTTGTTAAAGTATTGAAAAATAACCGATTAAAAACTAACTTTATAGATGTTATTCGCAAGTAGGCAAGACTGGCGGCAAGCAAGAAATCTCACTAGGCAGAGGCTGTCTTTTTAATGAGACAATTGTGCATGAGCTAATGCACAGTCTTGGCTTCTGGCATGAACATAGCAGGGCGGGTTAGTCAAATAAGTGTTGAATTTTGAAAATTTAGAGTCGGCATTCATTTAACAAATAAATTAATTAATATTAAATTGATGTTAAATAAATGTTAAAATTAATGTTAAAGGGCCATTGCCGTCTACGACAACGGTTGTCCCCCGCCAATTCAAAAATTTTTGCCTAATCATTGAACTTCTGTACGGGTTTTTTAACTTGGTTTCTACAACGAAACTTTGCCTAAAATTAAATTCTAGGCCTTGTTTTGTTAGAAACCAAGTTGAAAAATCCGTGCACAAGTTTAATGATTTTTAAGGCACAAATTTTTGAATTGGTGGAAGACAATTTAAAACAGGTGGCCATGGTCCTTTAACAAATATATTAAATTTCTAATAGTTTTAAATTAGCGTTTTATTAGGAACCGATTTGTAGATCGTGACGAGCACATCCTCATCCGTTGGGAGAACATACTGCCAGGAATGGACAGTCAGTTCGACATCGTCTCATCAGCTATTCAAGACACTCAGGGCGAAAAATATGGTTAGTAAATTAAACCTTTAGGGCGATTTATTAAAACTGTCTGTTTAATGTTCTTGCAAAAATGGCATTTTGAAGTAAATGACTAAACAGTAAACGACAGGTTGAAAAATAGCCGCCTGGGCAGGGTGACCTACTCAAGTTTTCAATTTCCGGGCATCTTTCGCCAAAATCTGGGCATGTGTTCTTATTTCTTAGCCAATTCCGGGCATTTTTCCGGACATATTATAAAATCCAGACATATTATGCCCGGATTTTGAAAAAAAAACCGGGCAAAAATAGGGCGAATCCATATGGATAATTGTTCAGCCTGTGCGTGGGTCATTTTTGGAGAAACTTTGACGTACCTATAGGTCTATAAACGGGCTTGCCAAGTTCCCTAACCAAAAATGAAATTGGTATTCCTATGTTGAAACTATTAATAAAAAGTAATATTCTATGACCACTTGGTTGACATGCATTTGATGTTGCATGTACAGGGTGGGCCAATTTTTGTGCACACTTTTGGACGGACATAATTTTTTTTCTAGGTCGATTTTCAAAATTCTGTTTTCACAGATCGACTCAGTTTTCGATGCGGTTTTGTTTGTCATACGTTGCTCGGAAAAAAAATTTCGAAAAATTTCAAAAATTTGCCTTGGTCCCCCCTATGGGTTGAAAATGACCATTTTTCCTGAGTACTCAAACATGTACCAAAATGATTTTATTCGTTACATCTGTAACATCATCACAAGATAACAACATCGTAACCGAGACCAACTATCCATGCAGACGTCATTTTGGTACATGTTTGAGCACTCGGGAAAAATGGTCATTTTCAACCCATGGGGGACCAAGGCAAATTTTTGAAATTTTTCGAAATTTTATTTTTCCGAGCAACGTATAACAAACAAAACCGCATCGAAAACTGAGTCGATCTGTGAAAACAGAATTTTGAAAATCGACCTAGAAAAAAAAATTATGGCCGTCGAAAAGTGTACACAAAAATTGGCCCATCCTGTATATTACTCCTTTTTACCATATGATAAGCTGCGAAACATCCTTCCCATTTAATTTCAGACTACCGTTCTATAATGCACTATGGCTCTTCAGCCTTTAGCCGTAATGGACGCAACACTATAGAGGCAGTTATGGATGACTTTACAGAAGTAATAGGCACTGCTGTTGACTTGAGTGACTTGGATGTGATTAAGGTCTTTAAACACCTTCTAAAACAAATTGTAAATCGAAATTTAAGATTAGCAAACTGTACCGGTGTCAAAAAAGAGAGCCAAAGAAGCAATCACCAGCAATGGCAGCCCGAAAAAATAGAAGAAGGACAACAATAGACACCAATAATATGGCAACCACATCTACCACTCATTCACCTTCAACAGCCACAAATGGACGTTTTTATCCACTTACGAGAGCCACACCAAGATTTATTCAACTGAAAACAAGAACACCACCCCCTACCACCACAGAAGCATCCACATCTAGTTTGGAATTAGGTGAGTGATTTTTGAGTAAACAAGGTTTTCGAAAAAGGCAAATTTTGGCTAAAACAAAACAATTGAAGAACACAATTAAATACATAGACAAAAGGTTTAATTTTTGAGTCTGTGATTTAAAAAAAAATAACAAAAAGGCGGCTTAATTTAGCGATAAAATACCACGGTAAGTTACCATCAGGAACCCCATCGCTGACTAAATTTAGCTATAAAAGAAATTTCACTGCATTGATTTAATGCGAATAATTTTGTAAATGTAAATTATTGTAGAATTGTTGGAGAGTTCGGCAGATTGCAAAGACCACTTTATCGATTGTCCCAACTTCCGAGACTACTGCAATAAAGCCAGCTTCTTTTTTATAATGAAAAGCTATTGCCCGAAAACATGCCAAAGCTGCTTGGCGGAAGATTTAAGTGATGAATAGAAATTTTTATAAATTCTTATTAACACGCCAAGGCCTGACTGTGACACCGGCAGCTTCTGGTATGTGATTTCATATAGAACCCGAATCTGCAAACCGTTTTCAAAAAAGCTTGTTCGGCTCAAGATTTCGCCCAGTTTTTGAATGATGTCAAAAGGCAATTTGGATGTGTTCAGAAAATCACGTGGTATTCAAAAATTTTATATACACATGCATGATTTCTATAGCTTGTTAGAAAGAACAGTGACTTAGATTTCTAATGACATATTATGAAAAGGTTTATGATCAGAAGTCGTAAAATATTTGGTCCGAAGAAAAAAGTGTGTAGTTTTTTCAAACACGTTGTTGCTACTTAGATGTGCAAAATTACGTGTGACAAGGCCGATAAACCTTATATACTATTTGAAAGCGCAAGAAAAACTGCACCAAAAAGTGCTTCAAAGTGAACTAAGACAAGCTCTCTAGAGTGTTGAGCAACAGTTTTAAACATACCAGAAGCTGCCGGTCTCACACTTGGCGTGTTAACTTTATTGTTGACATTGCTCAGACTTGTAGTTAAGGGGGGAGTACATTTTATATTGCGAATGATTTAATGACTACCACTGGGTGCATACTATATTTATTCTCTTTTTTTATTTACAAGTTTGGTTTCAAAATGATCCTCACACACTTGGCTATCCAACAAAATCATCAACGCAGGGTTTCACACTTACCGGAGCTGATTTACAGGCTAAAACCTGCTGAATATCCGAAAATCGATAATTTTTGGGGTTTTCTCGTGACTGGCTTGATTGATATTTTCTGACTTTTTTCTACAAGTCCCACGTTTCATATACTAAAATGTAGCCAAGATTTTGGGCTTTTATTTAAGCTATCATACAGAGAAAAAAACTCAAGTCGTGATTAAAATTCGAAAAACATTCAACAGTGCCCAATTCCTTACCATCCTTTCCAAGGCTAACCCAGAACTGTTCAGTATTATACTTGAAACCTTTCGCAATGTTAATTTACATGGTCATTTATAACCTTATACTCAAAATGTAGCTCTGCTACTTGGCGTCATTTTCAGTATATGGTTTTGAATGACCATGTAAATTAAAATTGCAAAAAATGTCAGTCCCGAAATAATACCGAAACCCTACTCATCAAAAGTACACTTTTCTTCCTTGGTCAAACCTTTGCGAGCTACCCACTTTTCTGAACTGATTTTGCTGTGGAAATTTATGGAATGCGCAAATCCCTTGCGTATCCCACTTGCTGAATAGTCACTTTCATGTAAAAATAAAAAAGTGTGGAAAAAATTAGCAATCTGTACTGCAACTCCGAGTGTGACTACAACCTTCAACCACTACAACCACATTGTAGCCCTAATATTTTTCAGTCATCAATTTCTATTGCTATACAATCAAGCAAAAATAACAAGCAAAATAATCGAAAAAACATAAATAGGTAAAAAATGTAATAATAATTTCAAGCCAGAATCGAAAATGCGACTTTAAACAATTAAATCAATCAATTCAAACCATTCGCAATATAAGTTGTACTCCCCCTTTAATGAAGTTCCTAATTTATTTAGGATAATGGCTAAAATTTAAATCACACACCAAAATACTGATTTCCCTCAGTAAATACATAAACAAGAGTATTTCTCGGTGTTTTTTCAATCGTAAAATTTATTTTTTTGAATCAACATGTAGCCCTGAATCTCTAGTTTCTAAAGAGGTATCAAATCTCGATGTGATATGTGAAAATAAGAGAACGATTGGGTTTGAAACATGAGAAGTAGTATCATAAAAAATAGCATTTCCTCAATTTTTTGCTAAATATGAAAATAACACCTGATACATCAAACCAGTTAATAGCTTATTAGAAACTATAGATTCAGGGCTACATGTTCATTCGAACAAAATAAATTTTACGATTGGAAAAACACCGAGAAATACTCTTGTTTATGTATTTAATGGGGAAATCAGTATTTTGGGGACGCAACCGATTCGCCAACACCATAACTCGTCAACGCCAAAACTAGTCAACGCTAAACATTCTCCAACTTCAAATCTCGCCAACTGCAAAACTCGCCAATGCAAAAGCAATTTAACAATTGATAAAAAAATATTTGAAAAATGTATATTATTGGGTTACGCAATGGCAAGTTCTGCGTTGACGAATTTTGCCGTTGGCAAGATTTTACGTTGACGAGTTTTCGCGTTGGCGAGTTTTGCCGTTGGCGAGTTCTGACGTTGGCGAATTTTTTGCGTTGGTGAGTTTTCCGTTGGCGTGTTGGCTGCGTCCCGTATTTCGGTGTGTCATTTCAGTTACAGCCTTAGGTGAATTGTAGTTGCAGACAATTGATGCGGAACGTTAATGAAGTTTCTCAAAATTGTCTTTTTTCAAAATGAAATTCAAAAAGTCTAAAACAACACAGTTTTGTTAACGAATTTTTTGGTGTGTCCTTATATCGAGCGTCGACTGTATTTATTTTTTAAATGTAAAAAACGAAAGAAACGTAAGTTCGACAACCGCTGACATTTTTACCTGTCCATTGTTACAACTCACCTTTCTCATTCACTTAATAAGAGTTGAAAGGTTTATAATCTATTAATGTAAAGTAAATGTTTATGAGGTATAAAAATGTTTATATTTAATAATGCAACATCAGCACACACACAGACATACATATACTGGTCAAGCTTCAGAATTTTTTAAACTACAGGGTGTGTCAAAAAACGTGGACATTTCCGAATTATTTTGTCAAGGGCTTCCGCTCATAGTCAGAAAAAATTTCGGTATAATCAATGATGTTAATAAAGGTTGTGAGGCCGGTACCGAGTCCTCTCGTTCTGCCGTAACCCTAGGTATAGCTCTCCTAGCACCCGCTGCACAGGGCTAACTCACTAAGTGGTTGATTCCCATATGTGTATGCTTGCACATGAAGCTGACCTTGTGACTTAGGGCTTCAACTGTCCATCCTTGATCTTCCTCAGCAAATTACAAACCTTTGTCGAAAGACTCTGGGCGATGGCGTTTGCTACTTGTTCCCAGTGCTCATTGTCTGTCGCAATTCTTGGTCTTCCAGACCCAGCTCGATTCTTGTTCTTTCCTGTCTCCTCAAAGCGGCGCACGGCATCACGACTGTTTGGCGTTTCACTCCAAATGCAGTTGCAATTTCGGAAGCAGGAGCACCTCTTTCACGAAGATGAACGAAAGCTGCTCGTAGATCCTGTTTTTTCTGTGGCATTATCTGAAGTAAAGGTTAATTAAGCACAGAGAAATAAACTGACATGAAAATACCAGCCAAACTACAACGATATAAATACTTAAAAATATCAAAAAATCGTAAATGAAAAAAAACCAAATACAATTCAAAGGCGTCCGCGTTTTTTTAACACACCCTGTAGGTAGGGACAATAAAGACGTCTTAAAACGAAAAAACCTTCCTCGCTACAATTAATTTTTCTGATGCGATGTTTTTAAAAATGTTTTTTCTTCGTAAATAGGGTTTTCGACGTGAAATTTGTGGATATTGATTTTTTCTGATGCGAAAATATTTCTTTTTGGTGAAAATATGATTTTTTTATGCAAATCGGATCTTTTTTGGTGCAAATCGGATGCAAAAAGATCCGATTTGCACCAAAAAGAAGTCTTTTTGTATCACAAAAAATCCATATTCGAAATTTGTCGCTTTTGAACGTTTTTTGAATTTTAGCTCGAACAACTTCTTGTTGGGGCATGTGAAAAGTCGATTGCAACGTCGAAATCAAATGCCACGAGCATAAAATATTTCTGAACTAAATTTGACGCTCGATTACCATTGTGTAGGAAAAGTCATACAATTTTTAAAAAAGTATCAGTGGGAGAAAAAACATGGGATTGTTAGAGCTAAAATTTGAAAAATGACAAATTCCACGTCAACCACCCTATTCGTCAATGCAGGGCAATTGGGATTAGAAATGTTTGCAAAGAAATGCTCTGCAAACACACAGCGCTATGCAAAAAATATAAAGCACGGTTGCAGCTATGGCATAAATATAGTTGCTGCACTGCAACCAGGATTGGCACTTGTTCAGCTGGGACCTGTAGGACAGCTCTATGTGGCGAAATCGATAGCGAGAGAAGTAGCCTTGGCCATAGGTTTCCAGCAGAGAACGCGTCTGCAAATTAGAAATCAGTAGATTACCTAGGGGTAGCGTCCCTACCTCATTGACATAACTGATGTTCAGGGCCTTCATATTCATAAACAACTGGTTATGGGTGAAGGCTTGCGGGAAGATAATTTGCAAGTCTTCTTCAGTAGTCATTCCGCCCGCTCTAGGGCGTCCAGACAGAATGATGCCTATTTGGAATTGGAAATGTTTGCCATCCTTAATTAGAAGAATGATTGTTTAGCATCATCATTTTTTAGGCTATCAAACAGCTTCAAAAACCAAAATCTTCGAGTTTGGTAGAGCTTTATATAGGATTATAGGCTTATTACTTTTTCGGTTTTTGCTAGATCAAAGCAAACTAACGGCTTTTACTGGAATGCAACACCTAATCCATTATTTTTGCATATCCTATCAAAAGCTAAAAATCACCATTTTCTGTACTTTTTAATCGAAACGCACAGTAAGGTCAAAAATAATAAAACCCCGATAAAATACACCAATTTTCTAATATTACACGCAAAATTGACCAGGCTAAACCTCGTTATGCCGCCTCCTCCCAAAAGTGTGTTTTGACCTTGCTTTTCAAGTCTTAATTAGTCGAGAAAACATGGTTTTATACATCAGACATTTTTGAAAAAAGCTTTTTTTTGACGAAAATCGACTTTTTTGACGAAAAATCATACTTTTTGGAAATGTTGTGGTGTGTGGTCGTGTTTTATTTTGCTCTTGCATATCTTTAGTTCTTCCATGGCTCTCAATTTGATTCGTCTTCACGAAATCTGCAAGGATTCAATTCGAATGAAGAGTGCTCTCCAACAGTGGCGGTTGATTCCTGAAGAAGGCATGTGCCTGCACTACTATGTTAAAAATTAAAAAAATAAATAAATTTCTGAGTCGTATTGTTGTAAATGTGTTGAATTTTTATTGTGTTCAATAAAGAATGGGAAAAGGTTGAATGTAAAGTGGAGAAATGGTGAAAAAGTCAATTTTTTGTCAAAAAAGTCGATTTTCGTCAAAAAATTTTTTTTAAATGTCTTTCCGCCACATAAAACCATGTTTTCTCGACTTATTAGCTCCTGAAAAGCAAGAATAACTGGTCAAAACACACTTTTGGGAGGAGGCAGCATAACGAAGTCCTGCCATTGACCATAAATAAGCGAAAATAAGGAATTAGCTGCTGGATTTTAGTATTTTCGACTAAGATTTGAAAAAAGTGCCGGAAATAATTAATTAGGTGCTATATTTCAGTAATTTGGTGCTGCATTTAAATTTGATCCTAATAAATTAATTACCTGGGTGCAGCCCTTCCTCAGAATAACCACATTTTCCTGTATCATTACAAGGCTAAATATTACATATTAATCATGCAAACAAAACTTTTCTGATGGGTGGATGGTAGACTTCCAGAGCAGTAGCAAATGCTAGGTCTGGATTCAGAGCAAAATAGTCTAAACTAGCTGTCTTTAAGATTCTTTAAAACAAACGCTCAAACCTGGAACAGGAAAGCTGACTCCGAAGGTCAATATAAAATTCCTCACATTCCTAACCAGTAACCGCCTTTTGCAAAGAGGGATTTGAGACGATGAAGTGGAAGGAGCAGGTGCATCCTACATTTATCTCTCTGTATTCGGACTATGTTTGTTAGTCACTTTTTTCATAAATTTAATTTTTTTGGACTTTTTCAGCGAAACCCGAAAAAGCTATCTGTTACGTTGTAGATCATAATCTTGGCTATCGTTAAATAAAGAAATCACAAAAATGATAATTTTCTTTGGAGTTATAACGATTTCAAGATAAGGATGCAGAAAATCTAGAGTCCGGACCACAGAAAACACGGTACAGTCGAACCTGGATAAACCACCACCACGATAAACCACCTTGGTTAAGCCACCACCTAGGGGGAAATTTGGTTGGCCAGCAGAGAAACAAAGGAAAGTTTACCCCCAATAAACCGCCACTCAATAAACCGCCAACCTCGGTAAACAGCCACCCCCTGTTTGAGTTTGATGTGAGCCGGTGGTTTATCCTGGTTCGACTGTAATTCAGTAAATTTAAATGTTTTTGTCTCGAGAAGAATTCGTAATTAATCATTAAATATTAGTTTTTTTTGCGTGTGGTGGCCAGGTGGGGTAGGTAGGTGATCAGTCGGGGTAAATAGGTGATAAGTCGGGGTAGGCCCTTGTAGTAACGATTCTCGTTATAACGACCCAAAATTGGTTGGCCCCTCAAAAGACGTTATAACGAGAGTTAACTGTACTATTAAAGGAAAGGATTAACACAAAAACTCGATAGAAGAGTAAGTAACCACTATACGTGGGTACTTACTCTTCTCTCGATGTAACGTCCAGCGGAAAAACTTAAAAAAAGACGCTCTTTATAACGGCGCTCTATGTATAACCCGTTATAACGTCCTATTTTGGCTGTACGTGAGGGACGTTATAACGAATGAAATATATGAAACTTAGCTAGATTATTTTAGAAAGTCAGCATTTAGCTCAAAAATATATAGTTGCTGCACTGTAATTTTGAGAAATTAACGAGTATTTTCATCACTCTAACTGCTCAAAAATTTTTTCAGGGTTTATCGCTTTAACAACATCTTAAGTGCTAAGATGTTGTTAAAGCGATAAACCCCGAATAAAATTTTTGACCAGTTAAAGTGATGAAACATCTCAAAATGACCTCTTCACTGTTTTGAGCTAAATGCTGACTTTCTACAATAATCTAGCTAAGTTTCATATACCATATGAAAGAGGAGATGCAAACCTACAAAACCTATTTTTCGGAATTGTCTTGTTGAAATTTTTTTCCTAAAAAAATGAGCTCAAAAGTCCACTCTGAACTTTTGGGATAGGTGGTAATATAAACTAAAATTTACTCATCACTCATTTTTAGTTAAATTTTCAAGCCAGAATTGTGATTTTCAAGAATTATCAAACTAGGAAGACAATATTGATTCGTTTGATAAATTTATTATTTTATTTTCATAAATTATTTTCATACTCTTTTTCATCTGTTGCATATTGTATGCGACTTAAAAACTAGCGGCAGCGGTGGCGACCATCATATAAAATTCGCCGCCAGCGTGCCGCTCAAAGATCGAGATTGCGCAGGTCAGCCCCGGCGCCGCTCGTGCAAGTATGCGCATGGCTATTTGAGAAGATAGATTGGTGTAAGTAGTGACGTCAAAAATTGAGCAAACATGCACTTAAAACAAAGCAGCATCCTCCTGATTTTTTTCTACTTTGTATGTACAGTCGCATTTTAGAAAACCAAAAAATAAGCTATAAAATTAAAAATAGCATTCTAAGATCACTTAACTAACTAATAAATATTTCCCGAAAAGTTAAAGAAAGTAAGAGATGCTATATACCACAAAAGTGTTGTTGACTGCTCCATTGGTATAACAAACACACAATCTTGAGCGCATGTGTTCATTGCAAACAAGCGTTTTTAGTGGATTGCAAACTTCTTTCGAAGAGAAAAATTTACGGTGAATGGTCTCATTTACCAAAACGTCTTCTTCGGTTTCCTCTGATACATCAAATTTAGGGATTATTGGCTGAAAAAGAGATGTCAAGCAGCAAAATAAGAGTGTCGCTGAAGAAATAAACATTACAAGTATTTCATACAACGGGGAGAAAGAATAAAAGCACAACAGGAAAAAATATTTCTATCTTAATTGGACACTAATTGTTTGGTGCAAGTATTTTACATTGAAATAAAGAAAAAAGAAGATTTTCTGAACTTTTACTAATTCACAAGTAAAAACTTTAAGATAATTTCAGATATTTTTTCAAACCTTAGTATTTCATCAAGACTTCATTAGCTCGAAAAAATTAGTGTATTTATTTAATTTTGTTGCATTGTTTGAAGAAATTTTGGCGCTAGTATAGAATACCACCCCCTTAAAAATCAGACCTTCTAAAAATCGTTGTAACTACCCTTTGGAACAACAAGTTTAAGCTTAGCCCTTAGGCTTAGGGGTAGGCCAGCGGCCATGGAAGGCTTAGGGGTAGGCCAGCGTATGGAAGGCTTAGGGGTAGGCCAGCGTATGGAAGGCTTAGGGTAGGCCAGCGTATGGAAGGCTTAGGGGTAGGCCAGCGTATGGAAGGCTTAGGGGTAGGCCAGCGTATGGAAGGCTTAGGGGTAGGCCAGCGTATGGAAGGCTTAGGCCAGCGTATGGAAGGCTTAGGGTAGGCCAGCGTATGGAAGGCTTAGGGGTAGGCCAGCGTATGGAAGGCTTAGGGTAGGCCAGCGTATGGAAGGCTTAGGGGTAGGCCAGCGTATGGAAGGCTTAGGGGTAGGCCAGCGTATGGAAGGCTTAGGGTAGGCCAGCGTATGGAAGGCTTAGGGTAGGCCAGCGTATGGAAGGCTTAGGGGTAGGCCAGCGTATGGAAGGCTTAGGGTAGGCCAGCGTATGGAAGGCTTAGGGTAGGCCAGCGTATGGAAGGCTTAGGGGTAGGCCAGCGTATGGAAGGCTTAGGGTAGGCCAGCGTATGGAAGGCTTAGGGGTAGGCCAGCGTATGGAAGTTGTGACTAATAAGTGTTTTACGCACTTTTTCTGGGGTCTGGAACATATATTTGGGTGCTCTTTACTTAGGCTTAGGGTAGGCCAGCGTATGGAAGTTGTGACTAATAGGTGTTTTACGCACTTTTCTGGGGTCTGGAACATATATTTGGGTGCTCTTTACTTAGGCTTAGGTAGGCCAGCGTATGGAAGGCTTAGGGGTAGGCCAGCGTATGGAAGTTGTGACTAATAAGTGTTTTACGCACTTTTTCTGGGGTCTGGAACATATATTTGGGTGCTCTTTACTTAGGCTTAGGGGTAGGCCAGCGTATGGAAGTTGTGACTAATAAGTGTTTTACGCACTTTTCTGGGGTCTGGAACATATATTTGGGTGCTCTTTACTTAGGCTTAGGGGTAGGCCAGCGTATGGAAGTTGTGACTAATAAGTGTTTTACGCACTTTTTCTGGGGTCTGGAACATATATTTGGGTGCTCTTTACTTAGGCTTAGGGTAGGCCAGCGTATGGAAGTTGTGACTAATAAGTGTTTTACGCACTTTTTCTGGGGTCTGGAACATATATTTGGGTGCTCTTTACTTAGGCTTAGGGTAGGCCAGCGTATGGAAGTTGTGACTAATAAGTGTTTTACGCACTTTTTCTGGGGTCTGGAACATATATTTGGGTGCTCTTTACTTAGGCTTAGGGTAGGCCAGCGTATGGAAGTTGTGACTAATAAGTGTTTTACGCACTTTTTCTGGGGTCTGGAACATATATTTGGGTGCTCTTTACTTAGGCTTAGGGGTAGGCCAGCGTATGGAAGTTGTGACTAATAAGTGTTTTACGCACTTTTTCTGGGGTCTGGAACATATATCTGGGTGCTCTTTACTTAGGCTTAGGGTAGGCCAGCGTATGGAAGTTGTGACTAATAAGTGTTTTACGCACTTTTTCTGGGGTCTGGAACATATATTTGGGTGCTCTTTACTTAGGCTTAGGGGTAGGCCAGCGTATGGAAGTTGTGACTAATAAGTGTTTTACGCACTTTTTCTGGGGTCTGGAACATATATTTGGGTGCTCTTTACTTAGGCTTAGGGGTAGGCCAGCGTATGGAAGTTGTGACTAATAAGTGTTTTACGCACTTTTTCTGGGGTCTGGAACATATATTTGGGTGCTCTTTACTTAGGCTTAGGGTAGGCCAGCGTATGGAAGTTGTGACTAATAAGTGTTTTACGCACTTTTCTGGGGTCTGGAACATATATTTGGGTGCTCTTTACTTAGGCTTAGGGTAGGCCAGCGTATGGAAGTTGTGACTAATAAGTGTTTTACGCACTTTTTCTGGGGTCTGGAACATATATTTGGGTGCTCTTTACTTAGGCTTAGGGTAGGCCAGCGTATGGAAGTTGTGACTAATAAGTGTTTTACGCACTTTTTCTGGGGTCTGGAACATATATTTGGGTGCTCTTTACTTAGGCTTAGGGGTAGGCCAGCGTATGGAAGTTGTGACTAATAAGTGTTTTACGCACTTTTTCTGGGGTCTGGAACATATATTTGGGTGCTCTTTACTTAGGCTTAGGGGTAGGCCAGCGTATGGAAGTTGTGACTAATAAGTGTTTTACGCACTTTTTCTGGGGTCTGGAACATATATTTGGGTGCTCTTTACTTAGGCTTAGGGGTAGGCCAGCGTATGGAAGTTGTGACTAATAAGTGTTTTACGCACTTTTCTGGGGTCTGGAACATATATTTGGGTGCTCTTTACTTAGGCTTAGGGGTAGGCCAGCGTATGGAAGTTGTGACTAATAAGTGTTTTACGCACTTTTCTGGGGTCTGGAACATATATTTGGGTGCTCTTTACTTAGGCTTAGGGGTAGGCCAGCGTATGGAAGTTGTGACTAATAAGTGTTTTACGCACTTTTCTGGGGTCTGGAACATATATTTGGGTGCTCTTTACTTAGGCTTAGGGGTAGGCCAGCGTATGGAAGTTGTGACTAATAAGTGTTTTACGCACTTTTTCTGGGGTCTGGAACATATATTTGGGTGCTCTTTACTTAAGTTTTAAAAAGCATAAGTTTTGGGGGTATTCTATACTAGGGTCGAAATTTTCAAATTCTGATATTAATGTTGCTATTCCAACTTTCAATTCTGTGCGTATTTTTTTCTTGACAAAATATTTTCTCCAGGACAGCATTTGAAAATACATATTAGATATAACTTTGAACTTTCATTAATTCACAATACATTTTTGCCACTTTAGAGAGATGGAGTGTTAGAAGTTTAAAGGTGTATCTCTTACTGTATATATCAACGTCTAAAAACTGATTCTGAATAGGTCTTAATGTTTATGCATTTAGAGGCTCATTTTATCATGAGAGCTCTCTTATTTAATGAAAAAATACGACTACCGCCTACTTTTTGTAAATAATCTCCAGGCAAGTTATCATTCAAATCGTAGCTCATCTCACAATTTAGGTAATAAATCGGCTGGGAGTCATGCAAAATAGTAGGTCAAAAATACGATTTCAAATTATTAGGTTGGGGCATAAGTTCCCGCGATTTATATAATTATACCTCTTGATCATAGTGACCGCGCCGTCCTCCGGGCCCGTCCCGTCCCCGTCTCCGTCTGGACGGCACCGAAAAGTGAGACGGTCGGACGGCCGCCGTCCAAAAATAAAAATTGGACGGCCGGCCGAAGGCCGGCGAAATTTTTTTAAAGGACGGCCGGCGGACGGCCGGTGATTATTTTTCGAAAAGACGGCCGGTCGGACGGCCGGTCGTGAAAAGTCAGGACGGGACGGTGGACGGCCGGTGAAAAATAAAGACGGCCGGCAGATCGGACGGTGGGGAAAAAATTGACTGCAAGGTGATAAGTAGTATATCGCAATAACAATTTTGAAAACTTCCATCTTTTAATGTAATTTTTTATTGAACAAGGCAAAACTTTAACTGTAAAACTGGCAGAAATAAAAAAATAGAGACACACAAAATTGAGATTTTGCAATAGAGCTTAGAAAACAGTTCGTTTGTTGGCAACCAAGAATCAGCAAGATACTATCGCACGGCTTTTCTTGCTTTTTCTTTCTCGTCTCCATCTAGGAAATCCATCGTCTCATCTACGGCTATGGAAATTCCCAACAGCGCAAGAAATTCAACGCCTGCTTTATAGAAAAGTCTTTTTGCGGACTTTACACCAAAGTATTGTAATGCTTTATGCCAAGCAGCTTCAAATGTATAAGTTTAAGACGGGCGAAAAAAATTTGACTTTGGACGGCCGGTGGACGGCCGGTGGACGGCCGGCAAAAAAAAATTTACTTTGGACGGCCGGTAGACGGCCGGGGCTAAATTTCAGAGGACGGCGAAATATTGGACGGCCGGCCGAAGGCCGGCGAAAATTTTTTTTTGAAGGACGGCCGGTTGGACGGCCGGCCGAACGCAAAAATCTAAGGACGGCCGGTCGGACGGCCGGCGAAAAACGTCAAGACGGCGGACGGGACGCCGTCCAATTTTCGCTTATCGCGGTCACTATGCTCTTGATGAGAATTATTGCTTATTTCGAGATATGCCCTTTTGCAGCTATATCTTTTTTCTATATGTTCGGATTTTTTTCTTCTTATTTTGCTGTTATCTCTATATAGTATTTGGGTCGGCTGTGTAGGTCGCCACTTTGTGTTAAAGCCCAATTTTCTGCCATTTTTTGCGGATTTATGCCGAATATCTTCCCGGAACACTAAAATTCAGCATCTACGCTCTCTTTTAAAAACAAAACCGTAAAATTGAAGCAGCTTAAAAAAAGTTTCCAAGTCCCTCCAAATTGGAGATGGTGGATTTTAGCCTGGATACCCAGCGGGTGGTCAGTCTTGGCTAATCAACCGGCGTTATCAACCGGTTGTTTAGCCGGTGGGCCACCGGTTTATCACTTTTATCAACCGGTTGATAGTTGATGTGGCGGTTGATAAAATCCAGGCGTGGACAAGACTGGTGGTGGTAGCCAGGAGGGGTATCCAGGAGGAGGTAGCCAGGAGGAGGGTAGGCAGGGAAGGGTACCCAGTGAGAGGATAGATAGGAGGGGGTGTACCCAGGAAGGGGTTATCAGGGGGTATTTAACGAATTAATATTAATTAAAATTTCAAAATACGATAAAGGCACCGATAGGCGCCTGTTGCACCTAGTTTCCTTTATTTTAGAGCCTGAAAATGGAGTGCCAAGTTAAGAAGAAAAAAAGTTTCGACTGTACGTAATGATCGAGGTGAGTCTTCAAGTTCAAATATGCCATTCCTGAACTTAGAAAATCATTCCAGCGCAGCCTTGATTCCAATAGCATCCTCTCCGTATAGAGAACAAATGTCAAGAGCAGCATCGGTGGCTGTTTGACCCCGACTGAAAGCAAAACAAAGTAAAGAGCGAAGAAAGGCAGGTGTCGAAAATGCTGCTTTGTCTCAACTTTGCACTCCATTTCTAAGCTCTAAAATAAAGGAAATAATAGCAAATTAATAGAACAAAAAATCCAAACATAAAGAGCAAAGAAATAGCTACAAAATGGCATATACCATATCGTGAAATAAGCAATAATTCTAATTGAGAAATAAGATAATATAAAAACGCGGGAACTTATGCTCCAACCTAATGGCCCTGTTCACACTTCCGTTTCTGGAAACGGGGGAAAACCGAGTCGAATGTTCTCATAAATGTGGTTGCTGGTTCGAACTGAGTTGTAGGGGTAGGAAGGATTGAAGAATCGATTGGAATCAGCTTTAACATTGTTTTACTGTTGGAAATCTCAAAAGTGGTCACTCTCTAACTGAATCATTAATAAAATATTTTACTTGTTTACTTCAATGTACACAAATCCCATATCAAATATGACTAAATAAAAAAATAAAAGCAATAAACAATTTCTACTATCCACTTGCCAGAAGTTTTAAATAATCATTAGCGAACATGTTTTTTATGTTGGAGTCACACTCTTTTGAACCTCTGTCAATAAGTTGATTGGCTCTTTTCTGATAATTTTCTTTGTCGCAAACCATTTTTCTCGCTATTTTCATGAAGCCACACATCAATGCTGCAAATAACACGCTTTTAATTAAATCTTCTAAAAATTATCTACCCAATCTTTCATCAAAATTTTTACTGCAAGGCATTGTCTTTGTCAAATTGGAATGCACGTAGTCTGAAAACAAGTGAAGGTATGGCTGAATAAAGGGCAATAGGTGGTCAGTTGGACAATTTAATGGCTGGCACATTTGGTTGTAGACCGGCAAAATGCGTTCATGCAGTAATTGGGCTGAACATTTGTTCATTTTTAGCAGTTTCGAAGACTGAAATTCTCATTCAACTTTTTTTGGGTTAAAACTGAATTTAGTAATACCAATTCATGCTCCAGTAAAGCACCAAGTATATTGCCAAATGAAAAAGCATTGCCTAGGTCTATCACCAGGAAGGCGGCCAATCTAATCCAAGCTTCAAGCACTTCACATGTGTTTGGCGCTTTTTGGATAGACAGTCTTACAGCACTTTGGGATAGAGACGCTCTAAAGAAGACTGATTCCAATTAAGCATCTCAATCAAAGTTTTATATACTTATTGAAAAAAAAATTAGCGAGAAAAATCCTTGTCATAGGTTTATATTCAGTACCAAACTTTATATTGTGGCTCTAAATTCCCCCACGCTAAGTTCCTTTCTCCCGTGAACTCCCCCCACAGCTAAATTATTTTTATTGAAGCATCGGCGCTAATAGCGAATACCACCTCCCTTAAAATTATTTTTTACTATTTTTTAGGCTTAGCCTCAGGGTAGACTAGCGTATGTTAGGATGTCTTTCCCACTTTTTCCAAGTTTGGGAAAGATATTTGAGTACTTTTTAATAGTATTTTATAAGGACTAATTTATGGGAGAGGGTCAAACCATATTATTGCACAATAAGCACTATCACCCACCTGTCTGCAATGTGTTGCCTGGCCACAGACTTGTCGTCATCTACAAACACTTCCAACAAATCAGTATTCTCACCGACCAGCCTAAAAACTCTACAGTCCTCCTCAGTCATCCACATTCCTAGCCTATAGCTTGGAGTGCTGCACAATGTTTTCACAAAACAGCGCAACTCTTTGCCCATTTGATTGAGTGCTTTCAATTTAGCTAAAGTGGGTTTGGGTGGTGTGGGTGGTTTCCTTGGGTTAGCCAGTCTGGTGTAATCACATGCACTAATCTCATCATAGTCCACTTGCTTGTCGTCTTGTGCTGTTGAGCAAGGTGGATTCTCCTCGTCTTGGTTGACACTTTTGCAGCTGCCAGCAATTAGATTTAGATTGCTTCTCGCTGGAAGCAGAGGAGCCGGGTCAATTTTTGTACTTCCAAACCTAGCCATCATGTTGAAGGGGGCATTTGACTTTTTGCTTTGGGAAGTGAGGGTGTGACAAGACTGGGCACGCTCATTCAAACCAACTGAGGGGACAGAAGGCGGACAGCAAAAGGGTAGGTGGTTGGACGACTGGCTGCTCACCTTGCAATGGTTGAGAGTCGTGCTACTACTGAAAGCAGACAAGTCTTGACTGGAAGAAGTATTTAACAAGATGTGGGACGAGGAGGAGTAACGCCGTTTCAAATCTACTGATTTGAAAGTATTTTCTCGATACTGATCTTCCTCTTCCATGGCCGCATAGTCCATTTCGCAGTACTGAAAAACAAATCATAGAGTCAAACTTTGAAAATTTTTACCGTATTTACTCTAATAATTAATTCCTCACCCCACCCTCTCGTTTTTTTTGGATAGGATTTCAGAGTTCGGGCCATTTTGATTCATAATTTCAAGATTTTTCAGGGGTTGAAAAATAATAACCCCCGGGTTAAAATTTTTGTTTTCGCTGTAAACTTTACAAAAAAATATATTTTTATTGACAGTATAGTGTTTAATAATTGTTACAGTAATACAGTCAACTCTCGATTTAACGAAGCTACTAGCCCGATTTGGTTGGTTTAATCTAAAATAAGGTGAAGCTTACCTCGATTTAACGAAACTCTCGATTTAACGAACATTTTTCGGAACCCTACTAATAAAGCCACTCGATTTAACGAAACTTTATTATCTTTTAATGTGTTTTTGTTTGACACTAGAAATTTTCCCATCTCTGTTTTGTTCGATTGGCTTATTGTACCTATTTCTTTGTATTGTTCACCTCATGAAATATATTTTGTAGATTAAAAATGAGCACTCCAAAAAATATATCATCGAAGCTGCTGAGAAAGAAAGCAACAAGACGAAGCTCGCACAGCAATTCGGCTTAGCCATGGGCACTCTCTGTGGCATTCTGAAAGATGAGGATGCGATCCTCAGTGCAATTGATGCGGCAGCCAAGCAAAGCGGGTTCATCTTAAAGCGGGCAGATACGAACAACTAGAAGAAGCACTTATCATCTGGCACAAGCAACTTCGAAGCCAAAATATTCCAGTGAGCGGGACTTGTTAAAAGCAAGAATGTTCGCATCCGTCCTTTTTTTAATAATTTGATTTTAGGAGAAGGCACTGGCGATTGCGACATTGCTTGAAATAGCCGACTTTAAAGCTAGTGAGGGATGGCTCACCAATTTCAAATACCGCCACGGGATACGCTTCAAAGAAGAACAGGGTGAAGCAGGGGCCATCAATGTAGGAACTCTGAGCGAATGGCAGAATCTAGTCTTGCAGGAGGCTCTGCACAATTTTCATCAAACAATATTTTCAACGCTGATGAAACGGGTCTTTTCTGGCAACTACTCCCCAATAAGACGCTGGCAATGAAAGGTTAGTTCGTTAGCTCAACTCCGCCGATTGTACGAACATGTATCTTTGTACCTGCAGGTGACAATTGCATTGGAGGGAAAAAAAGCAAAGAGCGTATCACAGTGCTTGTTTGTGCCAATATGTCAGGAACGAGAAGTTGCCCTGCTCGTAATTGGAAGATCTGCTAAGCCACGCTGTTTCAAGAACAAGGAAGTGCCCGTGGATTACGAGGCTAATAAAAAGCATGGATGACAGGTACCTCGGAATTTTTGTTGTATTCACGTTAGTTTTAAGGGATGCTCTTCGAAGCTTGGTTGAAAAAGTGGGATAAAAATCTGAAAAAAGACAATCGCAAAGGGTTGCTCTATCTTGACAATTGCTCGACTCACCCTCCCAACATCAAGCTTGAATGCATCAATATTAAATTTTTTTCCGCCGAACACTACTGCGCTGTCACAAGTTTGTTTTTTTAATAGAGTAAGATGGATGGAAATGAATTTATTATTTTATTTTACAACCAATGGAAGGCGTCTACAGAATCTCAAAGTCAAGTACAGAAAACACCTCCTTCGACGAAGAATAACTGAAATTGAATCTGGAAATAACTACAAAATTGGATTGCTTGACATTCTCCATCTACTTCGCCGAGCCTGGGATCAAGTCAGCGGGGAAACAATCAAAAACTGTTTTCGGCACGCTAAGTTTATCCATGGTAAATCGCGAAACGCTTTGTTAATCAAATTTGCGCAAATTTAGGAGGGCCCTGGCGATGTCGAGTCAATACATGAGGAACAAGGCGCTGTCGACAACGAAGTCATGGACGAGTTGATAGAAGTTTGGGCACAACTTCAGCAGCTAGAAGGGATTGATAATCATGAAGCGACGTTGTCAGACTACATTACTGTAGATGATTTGGTGATTACATGTAATTATGGATCACACAGTTTTTCTTCCTTTCACCAGCTAATTTTCAAGGTGCTGC